>VWZI01019387.1:0-23824 GCA_013396835.1 Psilopogon haemacephalus
ACAACCTCCCTGGGCAACCTGTGCCAGTGTCTCACCACTCTCAATCTAAAGAACTTCTTCCTCACATCTAGTTTAAATCTCCCCTCTGCCAGTTTAAACTCATTACCCTTTGCCCTGTCATTACAAGACCTTGTCAATAGTCCCTCCCCTGCCTTCCTGTAGGCCCCCTTCAGATACTGGAAGGCTACTCCAAAGTCTCCTCGAAGCCTTCTCTTTTCCAGGTTGAAGAGCCCCAACTCTCTCAGCCTGTCCTTGTAGGAGAGGTGCTCCAGCCCTCTGATCATCTTCGTGGCCCTCCTCTGGACTCACTCCAATAGTTCAATGTCCTTATTGTGTTGGGGTCTCCAGAACTGTACACACACCTGTGTTGAGAGCATCCCACACTGAAGCAAATATAGAAGTAATTTAAGTATGCACTAAGAGGTAAAACAGACAAAAAAACAAAAAAACAAAAAAACAAAAAAACAAAAAAACAAAAACCAAAACCACACATATCTGCTCATGAAATAAAAGGTAGATATGTCTGAAGAAGCCTCACTGTGAGGCCACAGAGACAGTCCATGTCTGAAAAGTTTATATCCATAAATCCTGAGTCAGGCAAAAGATGGATAGGATACACATTTTCTGCTTCCAGTTAAAGCTATTAGATCTCACATTGCAGAAAACAAGAAACAATTGAATGGATATGCAACTGGCAGGTTTTATGGTGGGGTTTGCTAAAGTCCAATCCATAGAGGAGCTAACTTTGTAATAAAGCCTAGTTCATAATTTGTAAGCCTGTCCTGCCAGGGCAAAACAGGCCCAGATTTGTTCGAAATACTAGTACCCTGTTTTATTGGCTAGGTTTCAAATTTCTCTTCTGCCAGTGGTCTGCTTTGTCTCAAAGGGTGATTGAAGGGATCTGCTCTGGGAGGGCCTCACTCACTTTTGGGCTCTGCTTCTCCACCTGCATGATGGTTCTGGGTTGCCAACTAGCTACCCGAGGACATGTGGCTCTCAACTTTTACTTTCTCTTTTGGCAACATACTTGACTCCTGCTACCCTCTTTGCATTGTGATTGTACTGGGATTATTATTTCTTTGATTGTTACCTCAACACAGCATCTCAGACTGATCAGATATTACTTTGTGAGTAAATTTGGCTATTAATTTATTGGAGCCTCTGGGTTTCCCACTAGTAGCCCTGTTCGAGGGCAAAGAGGATCCACCTTGAGGCTGGCAGCAGCAATTGCTGCTCGTCAGTCTCCAATCTGAATTGTGCCTAGGATATAGATATTTATATTTCTTTCTCCCTTCCCTAAATTTCTTTTGAAAAAATCCTGTTGTACATTTTGTGTAAATAATTCTCAACTGGGTATTCAAACCTTTAATAAGTTGTAAATAGTTTATTGTTCTGGGGTTTTTTTTTGTTTGGTTGGTTGGTGCAGATATTTGTGTTAATAAAGTTTGATATTTTCCTACTTCTGCATATTAAATTTGAATACTTATAACAAAGCCATTGCCCAATTATTCAAACACAAAATGTAGGAAACTTGTGGAGACTGGAAACAACAGTCAGAAAAGAAGCCAGAGAAGTCCTTTTGGTACCTTTTGGTACTTCAAAAGCATCGCATGTGTCATGAAATGTTAAGCAACATAGTTATTCCAAACCACAGGGAATGTAGTCAGAGCACATTTGTGGACTAGTCATAACCATGAAAATGGCAGCAAGAAATGTGAAAATATGAATAAGGAGAAAAGCTATAAGAAATGAGGGGTGAGATAGGCATGACAACACTGCACATCATTGCTTCAGCAAATATATCTGTCTGTCATTTCTGATGACAGCTTCAACTTCTGACTCATGGAGGAATTCTGCATCCATTCTCAATATTTCTAAAATTTTCTTGTGCCATTAAAATATTTTATATCTCAATCACAAGATACAGAATTGATACAGAATTTGACTAGTGAACCATATGGCTTGTGCTGCAAAAACAAGCAAACAAAACCACAAAAAAAAAAAAAAAAAAAAAAAAACAACAACCAAACAACCAAACAAAAAAAACAAGTCAGATGGACTTCATGAAAATTCCTTCTCTTAAAATAGGGAAGCGAAGTTGATTTTACATTAGATGATGGTTGATATTCAGGCCCAGTCTTCTGACATAATGATTCCACAAGACTCCAAGTTATGCAGTCTCACAGGACTAGGGAAAATACCAGTTTGTTGTGCGGATGGCTAAATCTTAAAGGAATTTCAATGGAGTGCATCTGCGGATTCAGATTTTACACTTGCCACTCTGAGTGCTTAGTTTTCTCATCTGAAATTATCTTTACATTTCATTGGGAGTGGGGAGGAGGGATTGGAGGATTTCAAAGTGCTAAAGTCTATAGGTGTCATTCTATCAACTACCTTCTTTTGGTGCTATTAACATCTTTAAAATCACATTTTTATCTGTTTGGGTAAATATTTAACTCAGGGAAGTTCAAATCACAATACATCGCTCGTGGTAAATATAAACTGCTGGAGGGAAAATTATAACTTTGAACTTAGTTTACGTGAGGCAAATGATTCTACAATACATCCCTGATCTTAAGGGAAGGTAGCAGGAAAGGACTTCAAAGGACAAACTTTCCTCTCCTCTTATAATCTGTTGAGTTTGATCTAGGAAATATAGACCAGGCTTGTGCATTTTAAATTAAAGCCAGATAGCTCAAAAGACGACAAACAGCACTATAAAGTGGTTGTATCAGCATCTCACATTTTCACTGAATTATAGGGAAAGAAAAGCAAAAACTACAAATGAAGACATCTGAAGATATTAGATGTTGTACTCTCTATGATCAGACTTACAAGATCTCTCATCCAGAGGATTTAACATCAGGTGACATGCTCTCCATTGACCTCTAGCTAATGATACAACATTCATAGTTAATATAATAGACCTCTAGTTAATATGCCAATATTCATGACTGTTAAGTCATATATAGACAAATAGCTGTAGTATTTCTATTAAATTTAGTTCCTTATGTCTCATCCTTCAATCCCTGTACCTTTTTTTTGCTTTTCTTTGTATTATTTTTCCATCTTACCTATTGCCACTGCAATCTTTTGGTCCCTTCTGCATGTCTCTTTTTCTGACAAGCCACCTAAACCTCTTGGTCACAATATTCTATGCAGTTTGGCCACTTAGGCATGACTTTATCTTTTGCTGCCCTGCTGACATGCTTCAGCCCAGACCCACCGAGTTCACCACAAAGGCTGAGAGTTAATCATTCATGACCACTTAATCATCAGCTTCACTACTGAAGCTGACAATAAGGAGTGACAGTGTGAATTACTATGGACACCTGCTCAAAAAAGAAAAGTATCTAGAAGATTCGTGAAGAAATTTTTCATCAACGTGATTTGGAGACAAAAGCAGCATCTGAAAAACTGTAATATGTCTAGTTGATGAGAACAAATAGACATGGAGATATACATTCTCTTCCCACCCTAGAAAATATTTTCATCGCTACAGTACACAAAGGAAAGACAATTTAATGAAGGACACATGAGTCAATGCAACAAGGTGTCCAGATTTAGAAATATTGAAGAATCTTATTCCTAGAGATAACCGAAAATAAAACACTACACTGCATCTGAATTTAAAAATACAATGAAGTTCTGGACATGCAAAAAGCTCAGTATTTCATCTTTTTTATAAATCCAGGAATACAAGAAACACCAGAATTTAGTACGGGACTGAAGACCTGATTTTTGCTCACAGCTCTTCTGCCTTGACTAAAAGCCTCCCAGGAACTAATTTCACAGAATAATTGCACAGACATTAGACAGGAATCCCAATGGCCTAAACTGAGAATTTGTGATAGAGAAGGATTCTGTGAGTTTGCTCTTATGCTGGCAGCTCCTGGAAGATGCTCTGGACTTGTGATTAATACAGGGAAACAGACTTTATTAAAAAACAAACAAACAAACAAAAAAAACCCCCACACAATGCAGTAAAGGCAACAATTAATTTCATGAAGAAAAGGTTTCAAAACAAACTAAGCTTGTGAAACTTGCTACATCATGACAAGTAATGAAATCTAAGATTTTTGCAGCATTGAAGAAAACTGAGTATTTACACAGATAATTAGGACATCCATATGCTGATTTGATAGCCTACATAAATTAAGAGGCATAGAAACCTTTATGGCTTTACTATCAGTTCTGAATATGGGATAATGCCATCCTGAAAGACAAGTACTTTGCAGCCATCTATCATTCAGACACATTACTTAGAGCAGATCCTGGTTCATAGATAAAACTATTAAATGGACTGCCAAAATGATCAGGCAATGATCTTCCTCCCTTCAGAGAGCTCTAGCTACCATGCCTCTGGATGGGTATGTGAGGACTTTGTTAGCAGGCAGCTTTGATTTACCTGTAGATTTACCTAACTAATGACTGTAAAGGTCTGTTACTGAGGATCAGACTCAGACATCAGTACAATCTGGTAGCACAGAGAGGCTATAAATGTTTATTTATATTTAATGTTCTAGTCAGTATTTTTCTGGTACTGATTAGAACATTAAAGAGAAAATATCTAGAAACCATAAATGATGAAGCCAGAGAAATGGCTTCAAACCAGGCATGCTGAGTCCTGCTATGCCTTGCTGCAGTGCAGCATGGACTGACTGTGCTGCAGAGCAGTAGACTCACAAGCTCTCTCCTGACTGACACAGCTGGTTAGTGCAGAAGTCTACTCATGTCTACTCAACGAATGATTTAAAGCTTCCTGGAGAATCAGTGTAGCTAATTCACTGGAAGCTGCTCCCTAGAGCTTTGCCCTGTTCAACTCGCTGGAAGGATTCCCACAGCTGTAAAATACAGATATATAGTTATCACTGTCAGGAAAACTACTGTGAATACAGTACTGTAACCACATCAGGAAAGTTTCCTCATATTCATCTCTTGGGCATGGAAGTCTCTTTGCAAAGTTCTCAAAAACAAAAAACAAAAGACAAACAAAAAAAGCAAAACCAAAACAACAACAAAAAAATATCATTAGGCAATGTTTATGATCTTTCATTGAGGCTGATCTTGCAAGGGCTGCACATAGCCAAGACATTCAGTAGTCTGTAGTTGTAGGCCCCAGTATGTGCACAGGGACTCACCTGAATCCACAGTTTACTAGACAGAAGATATTTCTAGTACTCAGACTAAATTTTCCTTATCTGGATGGTTCCTAGGTACTATTCAAACAGTGCCTTTTCCTCTTGCCTACTGCATAGTGTAGCCTGCAGAACTGCTTTACAGGATTATCTCAGGGAAGGCAGAGAAACCAAGAAAGGAAAGATATGGTAAAATTAATTTAGTCACAGGCAGTAGCAGTGCATACTGCACATTGCATAGCATACTCATTCCTCTGCAGAACTGCTTGGATACCATTGTGAAGGACTACCACAAGATGCCAGACCGTGCACATTAGAATATGCAGACAGAGAGAAAAGAACAGTTTAGACCAGCTCAGGTAGTCCTTTAATTCACAGTTACTGAATTCTAAAGCTCTGTATCACTTATCAGCAATTTTAAAGAATAAACTCCTAAGAACCATTGTTCTTAACAGAAGCTCTTATTAAACCTCTTTAGTAAACGGGCTGTACCATTTTCAGTGCCCCATGTTGCAAAAGGAACTAGGCTAAAACAGGAGCTGCCAAGATAGATTTAGGCTGTAACAAAGTGAAATTGACTGTTTTCATTATATTTAAAGCACATAGCAAGACACCATAAATCCTGCTCTCTTTGTATATATATTGCTATGTAGGGCACCAGTAGTCCACATTTTTAATAGCTCAGAAATTGGTCCATTTGTAACATTTTTAATTTATTGCCTGCATTACAGATTTATTTTTTGTTGCCATGAAGGTGAGAAGTAATGTTGTTTAGCCTACAGGGAGCCCGAGACCATGTATGCTAATAGGATTTTCATTATGAAGTGGGTATATCCAAACAGTAGGGGTCCTTAGAGTAGTAGGGTCTGGTACAGCCTACCTTCCACAGAGAAGCAAAAAGTGCTTAGTCAGGTACTTTCTGCCCCCAGTTAACGTCTGTTTGCTCTGTCACTCCAGCAAATTAAATGTGAATTAAATATGGAGGTTCAAGAGAGACGATGGCTATGGAAGGAGAAAAAGGTAGTGAAAACTCTGACAAATTAGAAATTAACCTGCATGTTGGAAAATATTTTTCCCTATAAAACATAATTGCAGCTTCCCCTGTTGCTCTAGTAAATGAGAATTAAATATTTAACTGGAGTACTGGCGTCACAATGCCTGCAGCATGTGCCATCCCCTGCCCAGGAGAGACACAGCAAACCTTGCAGAACTAAAGTAGCCCTGCAGCTCTCTGCTCCATGGGGTTGCTTGGCTCTGCAACACGCCAACCTCTTCTGCTCATGACAGCTCTACTAGCCCCAGGCAGCTGCAGATGGTGGCTCAAATGCCATATGGATTAGGCAGGTGGTACCAGGTGCTTCTGCTCATGTACTTTGTTTTACCTAAGATATATGCAAAAGCCAGTGGGACACCAGCCTTTCAAAAAGAGTGCAGTGCTATAGTGTACTGCAGCCAGAAAAGTCACGAATATCTTACATGTCGCATGACTGAAAAAATTCAGCACAACTTTCTTGGACAAAATAGTCTGAATGAGGTCACTGATGATCTGTTATTTTCTCATGACTTGTGTTCTTGAAGAATTCAACATCCAGTAGTCTTGATGAAGTCAGTGTTAGAAATAGCCACAAGATACCTTTATAAAATCAAGTAACAGCCAGGCTCCCTGGAGAGACAGCATGGTTCCTGCTATTGGTATACTCAATAGCACACAACCTAGTCTGTTTTTTTCAAAAGCTATCTGTAACACAGTCTTTGCCACATCCTGTGGTAACTATTTATTGCAGTTCTGCTAAAGTATTCACTCTTAATGTATTTGTGCTGGGTATTTTAATAATGTTTTATTATTATTAAATATTAATNAAGACATAAACATAGATAAGACAGAGTCACTCTGGTCTGAGCTCTGGCTGTTGGTCTCTCCCTCTCCTTGCCTTCTAGCTGGATCTGTAAATCCCAACTAATGGATTCTGCTTCTAACCACCCTTGCGGATCCTCCTAATTCACTTTACACATAAGGCAGATTCTGGAATAAGATTGGTTGGTGGGGGGGAATCTGGAAGGGTGGCTGGAAACCCCTCTTGAAGACTCTGATTTGTGGGAGGGGTGTTGTTTTTCTCTATTACCTTTTTAATGTATATACCTGTAAATATTTGTAATATATTGTAAGTATCTGTATATTGTGTTAAGCCGTAAATATAAAGCTTCATTCCTTAACTTCCAGCCAACTGAGTCTAGTCTGGGTGATTTCAAAATCGGGGGAGGGGATGACAGGTAACTCCCAAGCCATCACAGTACTCATCCTCATCCTACCCTCTTGTACTCACTTTAAAATCACTCCTTTGTGAGACTGTTTGGGATCTCCATTTCCAGATACTCCAAAATTACTTTACCTACACTACTTGCCTTTTGTACTAACCAGAAAAAGAGACAGCATTGTTCTCACCTCTGTTTTTTTGCCATTCCAATGGGATCAAGGCTGTGATATGCTTGACTAAGGAACGGCCACGGACAAGATTCTTTATGGAGCATATATTACTGTGGACATCACAACTGCTTCAGAACAGTGCCAACTCCAGACTTTTTCCAGGCAAGAGGCTCTAGTCTCTGATTCTCAACATTAAAGTCAGGATTCTGCCCTCTTATTTATTGATAGCATCCTAAAGGAAGAACAGACACGTTAAAAATACAACTATTTGTAGCTGAGAAAGGCTTCTACCTGAGAAGACCTCAACCAGTGAACACAAAACAGTGCACTGTAGAGTAAGTTAAATGCCAATGGAAAACAGATTTTTCTGAGGCTTGAGTGAAGCCTTTGAAAATAAAATCACATCACAGGATGACATACTTTATTCCGATTCTGGCAGTGCCTCACAGAAGTAGCTATTATGGTCTGTTCTTGTATTAAAACTTACAGGAATCTAAGATGCTATCTCCTCTGAAACTGAATATTTCTAAACATTGACCACACATTTCACAAGAAAAGACCTATAGTGGTAACCAGTCCTTTCCTTCCTAGTGGTAAAGGGTATCAGGCAAAATCTGCTCCCCTTTTGCTGCTAATATCTGTTTTTGATACAGAAATCACCCTCTAACTCTAAAAGTACCCTTTCCTTTGGCTTTTGCTCTTATAAAATCAGGCACCCATAATAAAATGAAACTGCAATGAGGGAACCACCTCAGTTTAATAGAGTCTTTGCTTATGAGAGCCATTAAATACTCTATGCGGTCTTCTGCAGGCAGCAACAGGTTTTCCAAAGTGGTTTAAATAAAGATGGCAATGTGATGTACTGGGACTAGTTCTGTTCAATATATTCATCAATTACCTGGATGAGGGTACAGAGTGCACTGTCAGCAAGTTTGCTGATGACACCAAATCGGAGTGGCTGCCATGCCAGAAGACTGCGCTTCCATTCAGCCAGACTTGGATAGGCTGGAGGGTTGAGGAGGAAGAAATTTAATTAAATTCATCAAAGACAGGTGTAGAGATTTCCACCTGGGCAAGAACAACCCCAGGTATCAGTATAGGCTGAGAACTGATCTGTTGGAAGGCAGCAAAGGGAAAAAGGATTTGGGGGTCCTAGTGGATGGGAGGTTGACCATGAGCCAGCAATGTGCTCTTGTGGCCAGAAGGGGCAATGTCATTGTGGGGTGTATTAGAAGGGCTGTGGCTAGTAGGTCGAGAAAGGTTCTCTTGCCCCTCTACTCTGTCCTGGTGAGGCCACATCTGGAGCACTGTGTTCAGTTCTGGGCCCCCCAGTTCAAGAGGGACATAGAACTGCTTGAGAGAGTCCATCACAGAGCCACAAAGATGATTAAGGGAATGGAACATCTCTCTTATGAAGAGAGACTGAGTGAGCTGGGGCTCTGCTGCTTGGAGAAGAGGAGACTGAGACATTACCTCATCAATGTTTATAAATATGTAAAGGGTAAGTGCCAGGAGGATGGAGCCAGGCTCTGCTTGGTGATGCCTGAAGACAGGACAAGGGGCAATGGGTGGAAGTTGAGGCATAGGAAGTTTCATTTAAACATGATGAGGAATTTTTTTCACTGAGGGTGACAGAACACTGGAACAGGCTGTCCAGGGAGGTTGTGGAGTCTCCCTCTCTGGACATACTCAAAACCCACCTGCATGTGTTCCTGTGTGACCTTGTACAGGTGATTTTGCTCTGGCAGGGGCTTTGGACTGGATGATCTTTTGAGGTCACTTCCAGCCCCTGACATTCTATGATTCTATATTCTGCAGTGATGCATGAGTGAGTTGGTCTGGGAAAAAGGTGAGTCTTTATTTATTTTTCTTGGTTAGAGCTGCTACAACTTTACTGTGTGGTTTCAACAGAGGTAATTCTTTAGTTTAGATTATCAGGCATTAGGAGATTAAGACTCCCTCTGTGGCTCTTGCTGATGGTTCCACTTGAAGAGTAGTGTTTTCTCTATGTTGCTATTAGTTGAACACAAAGTTGCCTCATAGCTTCAATGTGAGATGATAATTTAGATATATTATTTAGATAGTAAATGCACATGTGACATATCAGTAATGATGGAAGAAAAAAGGGGAGGAGAGAGAAGGTTGCAAACACTTTCATGTGAATTCCCAAGTGAGTATGAGGAAACTAATGTGTCCAAACAAAGCTGGGTCTGAAGTGGATGTCTTACAAAAAGTGGGTGAGGGAACTGGGATTGTTTAGCCTGGAGAAAAATAGGCTCATGGGGGAACCTTATTGCTCTCTACAACTACCTGGCAGGTTATAGTGAGATGAGTAACAGTCTCTTTTCGTAATTAACAAGTGATAGGACAAAAGGAAATTGCCTCAAGCGGTGCCAAGGGAAGGTTAGGTTGGATATTATGGAAAAAATCTTCACTAGAAGGTTTATCAAGCATTGGAACAGTGCTCAGGGAAGTTGCTAAGTCACCATCCACAGAGGTATTAAAAGATGTGTAAATGTGGTTTAATGCTGCACTTGGCAGGGTCAGGTTTACATTTGGACTAAACGATCTTCATAATCTATTCCAACCTAAGTGATTTTATGATTCTATGAAATAGAGTTTATCCAATAGATTTATGTAATAAGTACAAGGTCTCAACTTAGCAACCTTTTCAGTGCATTTGTATTCAAGACTGAAGAACTCTCTGGGAAATGGACAGCATCTGTTAATCAAAAGTAACTTCTAAATTAGCTAAGCACTGTTTGTGAAATTCAGCTTCAATATTACACTTTTCGAAGAGACAGTACATTCTGAGTCTTCTGAAATAAGATAGTCTTCAGATGACCAAGCTGCTTTTGCTGCCACACTCAGAAACATCAGACTTTGAGAAGAATCCACGTGGATGGATGCGTAATACATAAACTCATATGTGTAAGACTCATTATACGGGTTACACAACAACATTCTGCCTAGCTGAGTTTTGCTTCTGTGCTAGCTAATCCTGAGAACTTCTTACTTTGTGATTTATTGTTGAAGTTCCACAGAAAAATGATGTCTTAAAAGCCCCTGAAGCTACAGCCTGAAGTAAATGCATTCTAATATCAGAAAGAAAACAAAAAAGAGGAAAGGTGGTGCCTTAAAGATTGGCACAGGTAGGATTATCTCAACACCTTTTTTTTTTGCAATAGGAGACTAAGTCACATTCTCTAATACAATGAATGTTTTTGTAGAAATGAGGAACAACTGTTAAGTTGAGAGCAGTTCCACCTATTTTATCAGTTTTCTTCTGTTGTAGGGATCTCCCAAGCTGTTTTACAGAGCTTTGCATAGAACTCAGAAACTAAAGGTGTTAATTTGCAGTACTACATGCAAAGTGATCATTTGAGTATTACATGACCCTGCTAATATATCAGGGTCGTTTAGTACTCAAAGCAAAAGAGGTAGGAGTCCAGATAGTTTTGCTATTTTTCCACTTCTAGTACCAATTTGATATGTATGCTTGAGCAGTAGAATTGATTTCTGTAAGCCTCACCTCTTTTAAAAACAGACCTCCCAATATTTTCTTTCAATGTGAAAACTACTGAAATGCTTGGGCAGAAGCAACTATATCACAAGGGGTGGATTCTCCCTTATTAAACAGTGCCCAAATCATGAGAAAGCCAAGAAAAGCCAAAGAAGCTTTGTCAGCTTATGTTAATTCTGACAGAACACTCTAACCTTAGATGGAATTGCACATAGCAAATATTTTTCAAATGTCTTGAAAAATACCTCATGTCTGATCTTTATCTCAGTACAATCTACCCCAAGGTGCCCATTGAGTATATTAAGGATGAATTCATGCTTTAAAATAGGTATATAACTCAGTTATGTCTCAGCTGCAGGACAAGCATGTTGTATGGTAGCTAGTGATCATCTAGAGTTGGCTGTTTGGCAAGGCAGGGCCTGCTCACTGAATCACAGCCCTTCCACAATCTGTGCTGCTGTGTTATGGAAGGCTTGGGTCATGCCAGAGCAAAGCTTGTGTATGCTTAAGTAGGATACTCCTGTTATAGTCAGCAAGGGCCTTCTGACAAGTTAAAAAGGGTAGCATGTACTTCTGAGGTTTGCTGTATCTGGGTAAAGGTGCCCCAGAGGGCTTGAGGTCTGATGCAGCACAAGTGGTTAGGGAGTCATGTTCTGCTTTCATTTAATGTTCACGTAAACTACAGTAACTCCATGAAGAGTAGTGGCATTGATTTAGCTTATATTACTATGCAATAATATTTGACTGTATTAACTGTTTCTTATTGTGCTTTGCACTTCTGAGAATACCTTTGCTAGGCATGCTAAACTTCGACAGAACTTATTTGGAGCAACTGAGAGATTTCCATCTCTGTAATATTAATTTCTTGCTTCTATCAGCAGAGCCCTGAGGAACCATCTGTCAGCCTCTTTCAACAGAGATATTGATAAATTCTCTAATATATATACTACTTTCCTTTTCAATGCTTGAACTGAATCCACTTAAAGAGTAGATATTATGTTAATCTGGAAAATATTCCTCACTAGCAAACATGGTATTGTTCTCAAGGTTTAGCTGGGATGCTGTTCCTTTTTTCCCTAGTAACAGCTTTGGTTGTTGAAAGGAACATTGAACCAAAGAGATCTCGGGACATCTAGTGGTTCTCAAGGAAAACTGCATCTTCATGACAGCAGTTTAGGGGAGAAATTACATTAGCAAGTGAGGAGGCTAACGAGAAGTGCTGGAGGAAAAGAGTGTCACCCTTTCCAACCCCGATCAGCAGAGAGCCTGTGGTCTCAGCACAAAATTTCAGTCTCTTAAAAGCTCTGCATTTGTCACCACCCAATCTTTGCCATCACCATCACATGACACTGACAGGTGTCAGACAGGCTAGAGGAATGCAGGACTGTGACAGTTTGCCCTCTGCATCTGTTCATGAGGTGGGATAGAACAGACCCATCTTAATGGGACTATAAAAATGGAGGACTAGCCTTGTGATTAATGGAGCAGAAAGCCAAACGTGGATTTCTGCCTTAGTTTTACTTGCATGATTAATAGCACATATTTAAAAATGAGTGTTTACAGTATGGAAATGCGGCTTACTCCCACCAGAGCTGTCTTACTGAGTGCAGAAATAGAGGAGATGGAGTGTAGCTGCCATATCATTCTAATTTTTATTCTTGTCCATGTAAGTGCAAATAGCTTGGCTAATGCTGATCATTTTGCAGACTATTAAGTGCTTTTCTACCCTTGTATTGTTTCTATGGCCTAAAGCTAGACTATGAGGAACTTCTTTTTAAATTCTGAATCTTTCAGGCAACAGTTAAAATTTAAGTTTCCTGGGGGGCCAGCTGAGATCAGAGCTTTACTGTGCCAAGCATTGAATAAATATATATAAGAGAGCCCCAGGTCCAAATTAAAATTCCGAAAGAAACTGAAGCGAAAGGAAAGGCAATTTGTGTGTAGAACCAAACATTTCAGTACAAGGAAATATGACAGGACCGAGATGAGCAGGGAGGACAAATAAATGGAAACCATTGTCATTTTGATGTCCATCATCTCCCCCCAAAAGCTTCTCTGGAGCTCATGTTTGAACCATCACCCTATGTTTTTTGTAATACAAGATAAAGCACAAGCTCTCTGTTTTCCCAGATATAGCATTTAAATCAACAGGTACACTTCTCTCTTGATCATAAATTAGATCTACACACTATAAGAATCATTTCATTAAGATTGCAACTTTGTAGTGCAAAGTTAGAAAGTGGCAAAATGATGGCAATGCACAGAATTTCAGTTCAGTCCTCTTGTGTCTCTATTATGGCACACTTCAGCTCCTTGACTGCATGCTATTTTTCTCAGCAATGCCCATGACATATATTGCAGACCTGGTCTGAACTGATCATCAAAATTATGCACAGCAACTAGCAGGGAAGTTGTCAGCTCCTGAAGAGATCCACAATACCAGCAACAACGAGAAACGTGTAGTTCACCTGACCAAGGTTAGAGTTAGGATCAGTTTTATGTGCACCAATTTTTCAAAACTTCATCAGCGTGTCGGAAGTCCTCTAAACCTAACAGGGAAGATCTGTGCCAAATACGTGATCAATATGCTTAACAGATGATGGATGGTCTAATGTGTAAACATGTTTGAAGTCCCTAAGCAAATACACCATAGAGTGAGAGAACATGTCTCTGTGTAAAGGAAGTCGTGGCTAGTGTTCAGTGGGTTCTGGCTACCGGGTGAAATTCTGTCAATTGTTGTTTGCACAGAAACGTTACAAATGTACGTTGGTACAACTTGGTATTTGCCATTGCCAAAGTGAAAATGTCTAAATGGTGGATCTGATCATAACTCAAGTTCTGAGGCAAGAAAAATGATGCACGCATAGGCTGAAAGAGGTTAGGAAGAGTAACGGAGGGCAGTAATGGCTAACTCTGCCAGAGATGTGTAGATGTGTTCTGAACAATCTTTAGTACACCATCTTATAAAAGCTTCTTTTTTTTTTTTTTTTCCTTTTTTGCTTGGGGCAGAGAGGTCAAAGTTGTTTCTTCTCTGACATAATACACAAAAAGACATCCTCAAATTCCCAAGTGACCACAGAATCGTTTCTCTAGCAAGTAATTTTAACAAATATTATTCCATTTAAATGTTGCTATCAACATATTGATCTTCACCACATTAAAAAATAGTATGATATGTGAGAGATGGAACTTTTCTGTCTTATTCAGACTACGGAATCCAGGTTGGTGGCAAATGAAGCCACTGTTGATGGCAAACACTTCAGAGAGACAGCAGTGCTGTGCAAACCAAAATGTTTGACTTAATTTCTAAGTAAAAGCAATCTGTGTACTAATAAGAAAGACACACCATGACACAGAGCCAAAAAGGAAAAAACATGTAGTGTTTAGTGAGTCAATATCAAGAAAGCTACTTGGAAAAAATAAATTTAAGATCATGATAGATACAATAAACTATAATGTTACTCAGAATTCTTACAAAGAATATTATCTCAAACCATTTTTAATTATTAAGAGGTGTGTTTTAATGTTGAATGGCCCTGCTAGGATAAAAACTGGGAAGAGAGTTTGTGGCCCTAGTCCAGGATACTTGTCAAAAAAATAAAATTAAAAAGGCCTTCTTAAGATCACTGGACAGGAATACTCTAGTTGCATGAGTAGGAGTACTCCTAACCACCCTACTCATAACCCTTGAATAGGCATAGATAGTTATCTGAGGAAGACTCACTTAAGAAGGTCTCCATAGCAGAATATAGTGAAGCCAGTGTTCCTTGAGGGCAGATTCAATGTCAGGTGAATAAACTGGCTCCAAACATATATTCTACTTGCTTCAGGTGAAGAAGTGAGGCTTACTTCTACATTACCTGTTACCTGATTCCCCTAGATAACAAGTGGTGGATAACAAGTTATCCATGGGACAGCAATGTGTCCTTGTGGCCAAGAAGGCCAATGGGATCCTGGGGTGTATTAGGAATAGTGTGTCCAGCAGATCAAGAGAAGTTCTCCTACCCTTCTACTCTGCCCTGGTGAGACCCCATCTTGAGTACTGTGTTCAGTTTTGGGCTCTCCAGTTTAAGAGGGACAGGGATCTGCAGGAGGAGGTCCAGCAGAGGGTTATGAGAATGATTAGGGGACTGAAGAATTGCCTGATGAGGAAAGGCTGAGGTACCTGGGGCTTTTTAGTCTGGAGAAGACTGAGAGGGGATTTAATAAATGTTTATAAATACCGGAGGACTGGGTGTCAGGAGTGGGGGTACAGGCTCTGCTCACTTGCTTCCTGTGGTAGGACAAGGAGCAATGGATATAAGCTGCAGCACAGGAAGTTCCACCTCAACACAAGGGGGGACTTCTTTAGTCTAAGGGTCACAGAGAATTGGAACAGGTTCCCCAGACAGATTGTGGAGTCTCCTTCTCTGGAGACTTTCAAGGCCTGTCTGGATGCTTTCCTCTGTGACCAGAGCTAGATTATGGTCCTGCTCTGTCAGGAGGGTTGGACTCGATGATCTCTTTGGGTCTCTTCCAACCCCTGACATCCTATGTGTTATCCTATGTGTTATCCTATGTGTATGTGTAGATATATTTCCCCCACTCCCCCCTTCTTCCCTGCTTAGTGATGTTCAAGGTAGCAGTCTGACTGTTCATTTATGGGTCAGAAGTTAAATTCTTCTATGGTTGCTACTTCATGCAAAAATCTAACCAGTTGACCCCAACTAGAACTTTTCTCCTTGCCACCATGTATTTTAAGACATAAAAATTATTGAAAGCACTGAAAGAGAGAGCAGTACTTAAAACAGAGCTGAGTGACAATACTCCTTGGTTCTCTCCTGGTGCTCTGAACTGATGTGTTTCCTTACAAATAAGGTGGCTAGATTTCTCTACGCCTTGCTTGCTTCTGCTCTGTAAAATAGAGGTAATTAAAAACATCTGCCTCACAGGGATGTCTTACACTGATACTTAATGGATTAACATTTGTAAAGCTCTTTGAAAACCTTAGATGTACATCTGTATAGAAATTCAAAGCATTGTTATCTTGCAGGATAAATAGGCATTTCTCAAGGCTGATCTTGCTTTATTCACAATATGTGAAAGCTGATAAAATGTGGGAATAGATGTAATCACTACAATTCAGATAAAGCAAAGCCTGCTGGCCTGCTTGTGCATCTAATAATATTATCCTGTAGTCAACACCTTCTGCTTAGATCTTAGCCTGAGAGGGTATGGTGGTTTGGCAGTTACCCGCCCCCATACACACTTTGAAATAACCCAGGCTAGAACTCAGTCAGCTGGAAGTTAATAAATGAAGCTTTAAATTTACAGCTTTGCACAATATACAAGAGGATATTTACAATATATAACAGATATTTACAGATATATATGGTGAAGAGGTAATACACCATACTCCTCTCAGAGATCAAAGTCCCTAAGATGGGTTTCCAACCACCCTACTGCCTTCCCCCCACTTCTCACTCTTATCCTGCTATCTATCTTATGTGCCAGGTGAGTGAGGTAGATCAGCCAGGGGGGTTAGTAGAGGAAATTGGTTAGTGAAGGTACCCAGATCCAGCTAAGAAGGCAGGGGGAGAGAGACGCAGCAGCGAGTGTAGCTCAAACAGCTCTGAGTTATCTCTGTTTTGGTTCTAACATTT
Source organism: Psilopogon haemacephalus (assembly GCA_013396835.1). Lineage (NCBI taxonomy): Eukaryota > Metazoa > Chordata > Aves > Piciformes > Megalaimidae > Psilopogon > Psilopogon haemacephalus. The sequence continues at coordinate 16,729 of VWZI01019387.1, forward strand.
ATACAATTTCAGTAAACAAATGTGTGAAGGAGAAACTAGATTTTTTTTCCTTTCTCAGTCTAATTTCATATTAAAATCCTCCAATTAGTTTAAACCAGCACAGAGGGAAAGTCCCAGTGTGTGTAAGGGTAACCTAGGATCGAATGACAAATATGTATGTTTTTTAAAATTCTACAATAGGTGTTGGAGAAAAGGTATGTTTGGGTCATAACCCAGAGTAAGTTAGTGGTCTTCCTTCATGAAGTGGACAGGTTAAGACAAATAAATTTTAGCAGGTATTTTACCTATGGTTGTGGAATAATGTAATCTTTCTAATTTCAAGTGATGTCCCTTGCTAGCCTGAAGAATAACACCAATAATACTTTTGACTCCAGCCAGCAAAGTTGTCTCTTAGTTCTAAAGCAAGAGCTTATACACTTTAGAGAAAGGTCTGGTCTTGATTTTTCATTTTGTATGTAGAATCATAGAATCACAGAATCAGTCAGGGTTGGAAGGGACCACAAGGATCAGCTAGTTCCAACCCCCCTGCCATGCCCAGGGACACCCTACCCTAGATCAGGCTGCCCACAGCCTCATCCAGCCTTGCCTTAAATATCTCCAAGGAAGTGGTCCCAATCACACCCCTGGGTGGGGTGGGAGAAAGGTGGTGGGAGAAAGGTGGTGGGGAAAGATGTAGGTTATGTAGCAGGTTTGTCTGCTGTACACAGAATAAGGAGGCCTTCATACAAACTCTGAAGTAACTGAAACCTCCTAACAGGTCAAATATGCAAATAGCACAGCCAAGTCCTCAACACACATCACATCATACAACTACAAAAAGAAGTAGATATCGCATCATCAGAGCATGTAGCAGTTTGTGCATGTTCTGTGCTTTGGTGAGGAAAGTGAAAGTCACAGAAATTAAAACAAGGTTATCCTATGCATGTGCTTTGGGGTTCTTGACAGTAGAACAATTTGAGTACAGCTTTCAAGGTTTTTTTTTTTTGTCCCTGTTGTAATTCTGCTGCCTTCTTCTTTCCAGGAATTGGTCCATTCTGTTTTCAGTCCTGACATAACACAGGCAGATGAAGTGAGTCAAGTTCTTTAGTTATTTAAAACACACACCATATTCAGCTAAAATTTTGCAACCAATCACAGAACCACTGATATTCATTAAACAAGTAAAATAGTTATGGTGAAGAGCCTAACAGAGGCAAAATGGAACAATTTTAGGCTGAGGAAATAACTGATAAAGTTTGGATCTATTTTCATCTTCTTAGTCTAATGACTAAATATAAATACATATATATAATGATGTGTTGTGATGGAAGGAGTTACGATTAATTAATCTGAGATTATTTTCTGAAATTAATATTGTTTATTAATTTCAATATCCAAACGTTTCCCCCTCGACCACTAAATTTTAATAATAAACTGGTTCAATCGTAACAGTTATGGAACGATTACACAAATGATATCTAGATCTAGTAATAACTATTAATATGCATAAATGGTTGGATTCAAATGAGCTCTAATTATGTAATTAACTAATTAACACTGGAAGAGATCTATTACGGTCAACAGTGCCACATGGCCACTAGATGGACTCAGGGCCCCTTTTGCATAGGGCAGAGGTTCGGTAAGCAAAGGAAACTTTAGGTTTTACTTACAAATATTATTTCTCACCTCTTGCAGAGTTATCAATCATTGAGACAGTACTCAGAATACTTGTAGAGATTCTGTTAATTGCCTTCCTGGCTGGTCTGGCCGCTGCCTGCTGCTGTGGCTGCAGCTGTGGCTGAGACTAATTCACCCCAGGCTCGACAGGCTGCTGGAGGAAGGAAAGGGGGCAGATGATTGCTGACCTGTTCCTGCCTTTCAATGATCTATGTGCCTCTAGGCTTGCTCGTCTTTGCAGATGCAGGAAGACATCTTGCGATGTATCTCAGCGGATGTGTAGATCTCATGCTGCTAATTGTATGAAGGCTATTCAAGTTGCTCCCGGAAAAACTCAGAACAGTTCCAGACTGGAATATAGCTTATATTGCTATATATAATAATAAGGCATTACAGGCACAGATACAGCAGAATGGCAAAAGCATAGAAGTACATTGTGTTACCTGCTTATCTGCTTTTAATATCAATGCCTGAGATTGATTGGACCCTTTTGGACATTAACTTATCCAATCAGCATGGCAGTAAGCCAAGTTTTACCGTATTTGGGTGAAAGCACAGGTTTGTTTATACCATATAGGGAGAGGCACATAGGTTTAGCACAAGCTTCACATGAGGCAAGCATGTGCAACTTGTTTCCCAGGGGATGCAGGAGATAAACAAGTTGTGTAAGTCAGCGTGCTCAGACTCCACAGCACCAGGTCTTTTATTCTTTTTTTCCCGCAGTTGCTTCTTTGCCAAAACAGAGGGAAGGCAGAAAAACATGTCTGGGCAAGCCAGCACACGTATAGGCCTATTTTGACCCTTCAGGTCTACCATGACATGTGTATATACACACACCATAGGAAACTGAGAAAAGTTTACTTTATCTTTCACAGATATTAAGGTTAAATATAAGGAGCTGCTTACAATGAGGCAGACTAACAAAGTGCTAGACCATAGAGTCTAGAGATGTGGCATCTGTTTCATCAGTATCTTAAATGAGAAATTAAACAATCCAGGGATAGTTTCCAAGTTGGTCTTGTATGAGAGTAAGAGATTGGCAAGTTTTGTGTTGTTCCCTCTGCTCCCCCATGTGCTACACTAAAAATAGTCCCATGGATTCTTTTCAACAATGAGTATGCAAACAGATATAAAAGGTGTGAGATTTGCTAAAGCACATGAATCTCAACATATGGGCAAAGATTTAAAATTTTTCAAAATATAATTAATTTTTTCATACTGACATAATTTCAAGTATTGTCATATACAAGGAGAGTCAAGAGTACAAAGCAAAACACAAGTATGTGTTGTGTGTAAAATAGATCTGATTAGGAAATACCTAATCAATGTGTCTGTGTTTTTAAGTATTATGGTAAGCCCACTGTATTTGGTAAGGAAACTTAAATCCTTAACGTTTGTTAAAGGCCATCCTGAATCAGTGCCTGTAATGAGAAATCTAGGGGATGCTTGCTTTTAGTTCCAGGAAAGCAGTCCTGTGCCTACTGAAGCCTTTGCAAGCTGCATTTTTAACTTTACACAATGGTCTCTAACTCAGTTTTAGAAATTGCTGTGTATTGCTAGTGTGCATTCCTACCAGTACAACTTGTGTTAAATCCTACTGAAATCACTGGACTTGCCCAGAAGAAGAACCTGGACTAAGAGGTCAATGTAGGAATCCTCTCCTGAATGTTAATTGCCTTGCAATGGTGGTGATTACAATAAGAACTGAGAAGTGTATCAAAAAAGCTAAGATGTGTCATCTCTGCCCAGGAAGTCCATTGGAAAGACACCATCCTGGGTGGTTTGCCAGATACGGGTGATTTGCCCTGCTGCCCTGGGGTGGGTGTGGTGAACAGGTGAGAGGCAAAGAGGGAAGGAGGCCACTCTGGTTCTGACCCCTGCAAGCACACAGGAAAGATGCCCTGGAATGTAAAGATCATTGTGAACGACCCACATGCCCACCAAGATAGCACACCTGGCAGTAACCTATGCATTAATATGACTAGAGTGTGGGCTAGGTGGAACTAGGATGAATGAACCGGGAACAGTATAAAAGCTCTGAGCTAAACCAGCTTATTGGAGGGGGAAAATATCACTATGGACATCTCAGTCTGGAAGCAGCAGCCACCCAGGAATATCTCTCTCTTCCCCTTCCCCTTTCTTCCCATCAAAGAAGGACCATGAGATATTTTTTCTGCTCTCTCTCCATTCTCTCTCTCTCCCTCACTCTCCCTTTTCTTTCTTTATCATGGAGTAGTAATTACTTCTCCTGCTTTCTCCCTCTCCATTTTCCCTCCTCTCTCCCTCCCTTTTCTCCCTTCCTCTGTTTTGTTTACTTAATTCATTAATAAATAGCCTTGCTTTTGATATTTGGACTAATTTGTGCCTTAATTTCACACATGGGAATGCTTTAGAAGGAACTGAGACTCTTTCCCAATTTCTGGACCAAGACAGTCAGCAAATAGTAGTGCAGTATACTATGGGACTTTCATCTGATGAGGAAATATTTATTGCTAGCACTCTGGAGTACTGGTCTGATTGTGTATTGGTTTTGCACCAGAATCAGTTTGGTCTACTTCTTATTGCATACTCAGGCACATCAACAAGTGCTTGCTTTAAGGGGAGAACAATGTTGAATTTCAGCCACTTGTAAAACATGGGATTTAATGACTAACATAAGCTAGATCCTGGTCATGCAGAGCATTAAGCAGCCCAAGTTTAACAGGGAAATGTTAAAAATTAATCACTTAGTTAACAAAAGAACGGAGTAGTTACTATAGAACAGAATAAATGGTATCCAGCTAAATATATTTTCTGTGCCTAATTTTTAAAATTTATTTTTTACTTAAAATAACATGGATTAGGGACACAGGCTGACATATTTCATCATATGGTCCCATCCTGAATATTGGCAGCAAAAAACAGTCTAAATACGCAATAAATGACTCATCAAGAGTTTTCAAATGACTCATCAAGAGTTTTCTTAGGCCAGAGAGTACACTGGCAGCGAGTTCTAGGGGAACTCCTAGAATACTTAGAACTGCTGTTATGTATCATTCTAAGTGTCAGCCAAACAACAACAATCATATTTACATAGAAATAAGGAAATAATCCAAATTTACAAATATATATAAGAAACTGATGTACCCCATTTCTGAATACCAGAGTATTTCCCATTATTTCTAGTTATTAACTTACAGACTGTCTTTATATATTCTAACTCTTGTTCTCTGCCTGGCACACTCTGTCTAAATCTGGATTTCTCCCATCACATTCTGCCTCATCAGGTAGTCACCATTCTTCTATTACACCAAAATGCCTGGCTATTATCAGGCTTTCCTTTATTTGCAGATTTCATTTCTGCTCCCTCTTTTGCTGAACATCTCATTACTGACAGTGGCTCACTGTAAACATTTTCTCTTAAATGTCAGCAAATTCTATGTACTGCCTTCTTGATAGGAGATATTTCCATTATGAAGAAAATAGGACCATAATTCATAGAATACCATATTCATAGAATACCAGGTTGGAAGTGACCTCAAAGATAATTCATTCCAGACTTCAAGACATTTGGTCACATGAGGTTACTTTTCTTTTTCCTTCACTTGTTTTATAGGGACCTTCTTCAGATTTGTACTCTGCATTCGCTTGCCTTGAAAATGGAGATGATAATTTTGATCTGAAGGAGGGGAAGATTAAAACTTTTTTTTTAGCCAGAAGACAGAAAAATCCAAATCACAACTAAGGTACAGTAGGCAACCATAAAAGAAACTCTTGGAACTGGGTAATGAGGTACTGCAAAACAAAGATGGAAAGTGCCATAAAGGGTAATTTGCAAGTTTCCCCATGCTGTACAAAGCTGAAGCCATACTGACTGGTGCAATCTTTTAGAAGTAAAACACCATCAGTAAAAGAATGATAGCAGAAACAAAGAGCTGATAAGCTTATGATGGACTTCTATGTAGCCACAAGAGAATTCTAGCAAAAAAAAGGAAGGTGATTAGAGGCAGCCACCAGAATGGAAGGTAGATGAAAACAAAACTTCAGAGTTCTATAGGAAATGCCACACCTATAAATAAAACTTTCACTTACTGCAATTCCAGGATGTACAGATCCAAGAGAATTTAATGTAACATGATGAATACGTGGAGGCAGAAGAGAAAGTCATACACAAAATCATGATGCTGGAAATGTTTGGTGGGGTTTTTTTTTGTTTTGTTGGTTGTTTTTTTATGTAGTCTGCAGAGGGAGGAAGAAAAGGGGAGGAAACAAGGAAGGAGCATTCAAAACCTGACTATTGTTTTTTTAATTTAAAACAAAATTCTAATGAAGACTTGGAAACAACAACCAAAAAATAGACTTCTTGCAGAGCCATTTAAACAGGAAATATTTAATTTCATTTATTACTGTATTTGAAAGGTTTCAATATCTCTTTCAATTTTTGACACCATCTCAATCCATTAGAGCTTGATGTTGCTTTCATTTCCAGTTCATGCAAACTTTCCTGATAAACAGAAGAAACCATCCAAATAATGTAAAGTATCTTACTGAAAACACACAAATATTTAGGCTTTAAAAAGGTTATCTTTTTTTAACTCCCAGTGTTTTGACAGGAAGGAGAAAACTCAACAATGTTTCAAATGGAGTGGGCGAGTGTTTAGTGTATGAACAGAACACAGACACAATACAGAGGCATCCTGTGGAGTGTCTTTGACGTAAATGTGATCTCAAAGGACTTCATGAAATTCAGTTGGGTAGAAGAAAAGAGAAACCAGAATCCAGGCAGGCAGGCAAAAAAAATAGGAATTCAACTGATCAGATGGAAAGATACAGACAAGTATTCATAGGTTAGATAAAAGTCTTGCACTGAGGTAGCAGAGAGGAAGTTAAAATTAATAAAATGTATGTGGAGGGAGCTTCTGCATGAATGCACAAAAGGTGTGCATAAAACCCCTTGAAGTTTTGCACAGTTCATTGGAAACCCAGGGTTCCAGCAGGGGAAATACAGAAGATTAAGTAGAAATAACTTCATAGCCTCTCAAAATATATGCAAAAAAAAAAGCAGAACATTTGCTGCTGCTCCAGAGACAGAGAAGTCAGAAAAAAAATTTCTGTACAAATTAAACAAATGATGACCTTTTATGAATCCTATCATGCAAATAACTTTTAGGTTTTTTTCCTATATCTGTTTCCTTGGTGTAGTTTATTTGTTGGGTTTTTTTGTGTGTTTGCACACAAATGAAAAACTGAATTCACAGTTGTTGGTCCTTTGAAGGACTACTGACACAATTAATCCAGCTGTCCCTACCTGCTTAGCAGTCATTCTATGAAGCCTTTCAATGATTCCATTATCACTGACTTCAAATATCCTCCCTTGTAGGCAAAGAAGGAAATAGCAATTATGATATCATGTGCTATAACTGGTTGTTGCCAATTCTTGCTTGTCCCGGCATAGAATGAC
>VWZI01019388.1:0-13161 GCA_013396835.1 Psilopogon haemacephalus
CACAATTTTTGTTAGTCTATAGAGTTTAGCATTGGTATAGTTAAATATTAAGAGTTTAGAATAAGAAATACTACAGTTTGTGTAGTGGAATAGGGTTATTAAAACAAAAAAGGGAGGAAATTATTGGAGAATGGCTTAGGAAAAAGTACATGGATTTGCGGAAACGTTGTACAATCCAGGATTTGAGGATGGTCATGATTATATTTTTGCACGCTTTTGCAAGCTGATTTGGCGCACAAGCTTTCAGCAATTATATTTAGGAGAAATTAGCTATGTTACAAGTAAGATACTGATTCAAGGTCAAATGGGAACAACTGCCTTGTTGGTTGCCTGTAAAAAATCAAGTTAAAAATACTGTGTCTATTATCTTTTGCAGAAGGGCCCCTGCAACTGGTAATAAACACTGTTTTCTTTTTATGAAGGAATTAGGGGATCGTGAGATAAATCTGGCCTTCACTCACAGTCTAAGAGGGCAACCCAACACAGGCCCATGGTAGGATAGCCATCTCCCACAAGAGGGTAAAGAGATAGTGAGACATCTGGTTAAAAATAATACTAACACCAAATTGTTGGCAGAAAAGTGAATGAATCAGAAAACTCTCAGATACGCTTTTTGTAGAATCATGCAGCAATTCGCTTTTTGCTTTTTACATAGAGATATGGTAGTGAATATCTTGTTTGTTGTATTGCTTATAGCTGTCTTAATAAGGGGATTGCAAAAATTTGTGGATAAACAGTGGATTGTTCAAAGGAAAAAGGGGGAAATGTTGCAGAATATCTCTGAGAAGCAACATTGGAGCAGTGAACAATCCACTGCCAGGAATATGTTTAGAGGAGAAGCACAGCAGAACACCTGTGAGATGAAAGTGCAGCCGGAAACAGACAAAAGAAAAACAAAGATGCAGAGGACGGAAGGTGCCTGCTAACCAGAAGTTTCTCCAAGAAATTGCAAAGTCATTTGTTTTTGTACAATAACCAATTATTGTATTCCACATATAATCCCCTGTACCAATTGCCTTGCGGTATTTGCAAATGCCTCCCAGCTGGTAGATGTAAAAGAAGATGTAAGATCGCAAATAAACGGAAGCTTGCTTTATCACTCACATTGAGCCGGTCGATTGCTTTCCCCATGCCAGCACACTATCTCATAAATCCCAATACACCCATATCATTTAAGAAATTGATCACTCAAAGCTTTAGTACCACAATGGGTTTGAGCACGGAGCCGTTCCATTATCCTCCTAGCATAAGCCTTTGGTAATATTTCCCTTCCATCTGAGAGAACCCATTTTCCTTCCTTAAATTCAGCCCCTAATGTCTTAATATGTTGTATTTCACTAAGAGTATATTTCTTTTCTTCCTCATTAGCCTCTTCTCTAAGTACATCTATTTTTACTATATTTTGAGGTCGTAATGCCGTCTCCTGAGCTTCCCTATCTGCTAGGTTATTTCCCCTTATTTGATAACCTATTCCTTTCTCATGCCCCCTTATATGTACCACTGCTGCCTTCTTAGGATAACTTAATGCCTCCAAGATTTTTGTTACTAATTCCTGATGAACTAGACCCCTTCCTTGTGCATTTATTAGTCCTTGCTCTTCCCAAATCTTACCAAAAGTATGAACAATTCCATAAGCATGTGGGAATGCAAAATAATGAGGAGTCTGGCCTTGGCTCACACAGTTGAGGAAAACAATCTAATACAGGTCTCTGATTCTCATGGCATGGCAGATGTCTCACACAAGGATGAAGGAGATAGTGAAACATCTGGTTATAGAAACAGGTTATCATGAATATTAATGAACGGGGCTGTGCTTAATTATGCCAACCAATTAGTACACTTCTGATTCAAATGGACAGCTCATGCAGAGCTCATGTTACCAATCAGAGATTAAGCATGTTGTTTTGGTCTGATAAGAAACACTATGAAAGAGCTATCCTTTTGGGCAATAAAGGGGAGAATGACATAATCATATTGGTGTCCGTCATTACTCTGGACCGTGCTCTCAGAGACATAAGCATATTTTGAATCTGTAAATACTGACCCAGTTTTTCCTTTTAATAATTCTAATGCTCTATATAAGGCATATAATTCACAAGCTTGAGCTGACAATGGAGCACTAGTGAACCTGATTCCATTACCATTAAGTCTCCATTAATTACTACATATCCCAATTTTCTTTTCCCTTCAATTACACGAGATGACCCATCAATAAACAATTTTTCACCTTCATCCAATTCAACTTCTTCAAGACCTGGTCTGATTTTAGTTTGTAATTCTATTACTTCTATGCAGTTATGTTGAATGTTATCTCCAGGTTCCCCAAATAAAAACTGTGCTGGACATTGTGCTGAGGTTAAGGTCCAAATCTGGGGAATCAATCAAGATTGCCTCACACTTTAAAATTCTACTGTCTGTCAGCCATTTCTCTGCTTTTTGTTGTAACACTCCCCTTACATTGTGTAGTGTATAAACCTTAAGAGAGACATTAAAAGTTATTTTTCTAGATTCTTCTACTAACAGCGCAGTTGCCACCAGAGCTTGCAAACAAGCTGGCCATCCCCAACTAATTGGGTCCAGTAATTTGGAGCAATATCCCACAGGCGTTTTAACTCCTGCCCAGTCCTGTGTTATAACCCCACATACAGTTTGATTAGAAGTATTCACAAAAAGATAAAAAGGTCGGTCCAGATCTGGTAAACTCAAAACAGGTGCCTCTATCAACATTCTTTTTATTATTTCAAATTTCTCCTCATCCTCTGGATACTATTTAATTTGGTTATTTACTAATTTCTCATATAAAACCTTTGCTTTCTCACTGAATCCCTCAATCCAAGGCCTGCAATATCCCAAAAGTCCTAATAACTGCCTTATCTCTTTCTTTGATTGTGGTGGTCTCAGAGATAAAATTCCTGAGACCCTCTCAGGGTCTAATTTCTTTGTTACCTTACTAAGCCAGTGTCCTAAATATTTTATCTCTTGCTCTGCAAATTGCAATTTAGAGTGGANATACAGAAACACCACACCCCTCCCAGAGATCAAAATCCCTAAGAGGGGTTTCTAACCATCCCTACCACCTTCCCCCATCTCACCTTCTGTTTTATGCAGCAGATAGGCAAAGGTAGATTGGCCAGGGGGATTAGCAGTAGGAAAATAAGTTAGTGGAATTATTCAGATTCAGCTATGAAAGGAGAAAGCCATGCAGGAGCAGCCGCAGCCCAAAGCGGTCTGAAACCTGTTTCCAGCCGACTGACATATCTATGTTTGGGTTACAACTCTTAAACATTTTTTTTTCTTTCTCAGTAAAGCTATGAGTGAAGTAGCACCATCAGTACCACCATCAAATTAGCCTATAGTCTAATTTCTCATTCAAATCCTCAATTAGTTCAAACCAGTGCACTTGTTCAGTGTCAGTTTCAATTACCCCTTCTGTTGGAGAATGTCTGAGAAGCAGCTTTAGAGCGGTGAACAACCCACTGTCATGAGTATGTTTGAAGGAGAAGCACAGTGGAGTGCCTGTGGGGTGAGGGTGCAGCCGGAACGGATGGAGGGAAAACAGAGATGGAGAGGAAGGAAGGTTCCTGTTAACCAGAAGTTTCTCGGAGAACTGCAAAGTCATTGTTATTGTACAGTAACCAATTGTTGTATTCCACATGTGATCCCCTTTGCCAATTGCCTTGTAGTATTTGCAAACGCCCCCCGGCTGGCAGACTATAAAGGGAGCTGTAGGATCGCAAATAAAGCGGAACTTGCTCTATCACTCACATTGAGTTGGCTGCTTGCTCCCCCACATCATCAAATGGCACCCGAACAGGGACGTGGTTCGGACACAGAGCCGGCAGCAGCGTCCGGAGGGCTTTTCTGGACTTTTTCCGGAGGGTTTGCCTGGACTGATCCAAAGGAGTTCCGCATTGTCCGAGGAGAGCTACCATCGTGGGAAGACATGGGTACATGGAAAGACCTGGAGCTGCATTATGTGGAGAGATGCGGAAAAAGTGCAGAGAGACACAGAAAAAAATCGCTGAAAGACGTGGAAAAAAAAGGTGCGTAAAGACGCTGAAATAGTTGCAAAAGAGACGTGGGAAAACATAATGGATAAAGAGGTAGCTGTCTCTTTATTACGAAGCTTTTTAGAAAAGCAAAGTGTAGACTTCTCATTGAAGCATTTACCAGGACTCTTAGCATTTGGGGCAGCTAAAGGATACTTTGCTAGCTCCGAGTCCTATTTTGATGAGGAAGAATGGAGAAAGTATGGTAATATTCCTTGGGACTTAGTGATAGATGGAGAAAAAAATGACCAAAAGTTGGTGAAACCTTGCCGAGAGACTATCAATGCTATTGAAAAATATGAGATGGAGAAGGAGCTGGCCGCCGTGGTGTATCGGAGACTTGATTCCCGTCAACGGAGGAATCACAGTGGATGGCAATCGCTAGGGCAGGGTGACGGAGCCCCCAGTGCAGCGGATTGATTGATGCTGGAAGTTTTGCGACTATCAGAACACTGAACTACAAAAAAGTTTAAAGATGGCTCCGAGCCAGAAGAAGCAACACCGACATTACAAGTGGCACTGCGTACGAAGGCAACGTCATCAGATCCCATGCCTCTGTGACTTTGTCCGTATGCTGTGGTTCTGCCGAGCTGCTCTGCCCCCCCCACTCCCAAGCTCCTTCGGAGCTGACACAACCCGCTGCTTTTTTCCCCCCTACTCCCCCTAAGTCTGTGTTTCTTAAAGCGATAGTTTCAATTTGTTCTGTTGACAGATTGTTTTCATTTTCTTTGCGGATGCAAAGGCTCATAATGTTTTTCAGAGTCAGTTTTTCAGTTGTGGTTTTGATATGCATAGAATTGTTTTGATGTGGTAAATGCAAAAAGGAGAATACATTATGGAATAGTGGAAATGATAACTACTGGTTAATTATAAGTCTTAGGTGATTACAGTGGAGTATGTTAAGTAGTTTATAATTATAATAGAATGAAATAGTGTAGTGGTAATAATTTATACGAATTTTGTTAGGATAAGTTGTTTGTAAGTGTCCCGGTATGGGGTGACATATACCCTAGAATTGGTCCAACCTCTGGGCTCTCTCCTCCCCCTACAGTCCAAGGGGGCATCCCATGCGGATCCCCCCCCCAGAGCCAGGGAGGCCCTGGACAGCACACAGGCGTGGAGCTTTAAACCCATTGGCCAGCGGTGCCTGTCATTCAGTCTCATGCTCCCAAGGGTATTTAAGGGGGGGCACAGCAACCGTTAGTTGCTCTTCCTCACTCTCCTCGCTCATCGTAGTACCCTGCCGTGGCTGTTGAGGAGCCCAGCCACGTGCACGGCAGCAGGCAGCAGGCAGCAGGCAGCTCTCCTAAGCGGCAAGGCTGACCCTTCTCTCCCTCTTTCTAATCCCTCCTTTATTTTCCTTAAATCGGTTTCCCTCCTTCTGCGGTCTTCCCCTTCAGTTCGGGAAGGAGCGTGCCTCACCCCTCCCCCTCGTGCCTCGCGGGTAGTTTGTAGGCGCTTCGGGAGCTACCTTGCATGTAACCCCTCTGCTTTCCCAAGTTCTAAATGTTATATTGTTGCACCTAACGTTTGAACAACGCGTTCGTCTATTTCTGCCGACCGAAACCCAAAGAACCGGTGAGGAGGGTACCGTTCCCCCCCTCCTCCCACGGGATACTGTGTTTGATTAACCCAGTCCCGTGACAAATGGCGCAGCGAGCAGGGTCTTCAATCGTGCAGATAATATACGACCTGGGACACTGTCTGACTCTATCAGACTTCGAATGGGCAGAGGAATATGCCGGTAACCCAGCCGAACTTGCTCAGAAGCTAGTCAGCAACCCGCGAAATTTGGTCGCGACTTTAGCAGTGTGCGCGATACAGAGATTCCCAGAGTTGTTTAGAAATAGGGAGAAAATCTATTGTTTGCGACGGGAAATAACTCGGGCGGAATCGGAAATTTTAGCGGCTTCACGGAGCGACAGGGAGCCCGCGCGCCCAGGCGGCCCTCCGGACACCTCTTCGGGGTCCTTCCACTCCCCCGTCGCGACTCCCGTGCGCATGCACGACGCGGTGCCCGGCGGCGCCATCTTGCGCATGCGCGGCGCGGCCCCTGAAGTCGTTTCCCCACGCATGCGCGACGCGGTGCCCGGCGGCGCCATCTTGCGCATGCGCGGCGCGGCCCCTGAAGTCGTTTCCCCACGCATGCGCGGCGCGGTGCCCGGCGGCGCCATCTTGCGCATGCGCGCTACGCTGCCGATTTTCCCCGGAAGTCTGAGCGAACCGGAGCCGTGGCGCCGCGCCGACGGGCCCCCTGTTCCCGGGTCCAGGGCTACGGGGGGCGAGGCGGCGGCCGCAGAACTCCCCCTCTCGGCGGGCCCACCCTCCGCTAAGCCGTCTTTTTTCTGACTCAATTTAGTGGTTTAACTTTAAAACAATTTTTGTTAGTCTATAGATTTTTAGCATTGGTATAGTTAAAGGTTCATAGTTTAGAATAAGAGATATTATAGTTTGTGTAATGGAATAAGGATTAAAAAAATAAAAAAATAAGGAGAAGAAAAAAAATTGAAGAAGAAGGAAGAAAAGAGGAGAAAAGAGGAGAAAAGAGGAAAAAAGAAAGTTTTTTAAAGGTTTTTTGGTATGAGATATTGGCAAGGTTGAATGGCAAGGATTTGAAGGTTGTTGGATTCCGTTTTTTGATACACTGAGATTTCATTTGCAGCATGTTACATTGGCTACCAGTTTGCTGTGGTGGATCCATAGAGAGATGATGCTTTGTCACCATCTTTGAGAGTTCACCCAGCTGGTCGCCATGTGCCTCCTTCATGGTGATGATGTTGTGGCCGTTGTGTTCCCCTGCAATAGAGCAGAGCACGCAGATGTACGCAGACTAGTGCAGCTATAGATACTATCACACCTATACAATTGAGTCACAGCGCAATCATGAAGTCCAGGAAGAAGAACAGACAGCAAATGCGAGTCTATCCACAAGCAATTAGTATGGTTAAAAGAGCACACTCAAAAAATAGCAAAGGTAGACAACCCATTTGATGAACTGTTAAAGTCATTCCTTGGAAACATCTCCCCATGGTTAATTGGATTAATCAAAGAAACCTTGCATGTCATCGGAATTGTTTTGTTCGTGTTACTTATATTAGGATTAGCTTATGGATGTATCATGTGTAGTATAGCTAAGTTGACCCCCAAAGCCTTGATTGTACAAAAAGTAAAAAGGGGAATTATTGAAGAATGGCTTAGGGAAAAAGGACATGGAACTGCAGAAGCATTGCACAATCCAGGCTTTGAGTATGGTCATGACATAGACCTTTAGTATAAGTTAGGTTTTTAGCACGAGCCAAAGATGGATGTCAGTTGCACAAGTTTGGCGAGTTCTAAAGGAGCTTGATAAACAAATCAAGTGAAACTGAGATCTGGGTTTAAGAAGAAGTATAGCTATGTTTTCTGAACTTTTGAATCACCTACATCCAAGATACATCTGGAACAAAGTGTGAACTGAATTTGTAATATTCATTATTGTAAATATTGTTTAAATTAGACAGATAATTCTCAGTAAACTCTGAGTGAAGTAGACAGGGGTGGATTGTGATGGTTTGAACTAATTGGAGGATTTGAATGAGAAAATAGACTATAGGCTGAGAAAGGAAAACAAAATTTAATTCTACTTCACTCATTTATTTACTGAAATGGTATAAATTTAGAACCCAAAGAAAAGATAAGACAGACCGCTTTGTACTGTAGCTGCTGCTGCATGTCTCTCTCCCTGCTTTCTTAGATGGATCTGAATAATTTCACTAATTTCTTTCCTGCTGCTAATCCCCCTGGCCGATCTACTTTCCCATCTACTGGCATATAAGACAGATGATGAGATAAGATTGGGAAAGGGGTTAAGGTGGTAGGGTGGTTGAAAACCCCTCTTAGGGAGCCTGATCTCTGAGAGGGGTGTGGTGTTTCTGTATTACCTTTTTACTGTATATATCTGTAAATATCTGTTATATATTGTAAATATCTGCTTGTATATTGTGCAAAGCTGTAAATATAAAGCTTCATTTCCTTAACTTCCAGCCGACTGAGTTCTAGCCTGGGTTATTTCAGTGTTGGGGGGCGGGTGACTGCCAAACCACCACAGCATCTCCCTTTTTGGGTAAAATAACCTGGGATTTGTTCCAGGGGTGTTTTTAGCTGTTGCTATTGGTCAAAGACACTCATCAAAATGCTTAACATCCCAGCCAATTTGTTTGTGTGCTGCTGCTACCTTTGTCCACTACCTGTTTGCACTGCATGCTTTGCACCATGCCTAGCTGGGGTCTTGGCTCACCCACGAATAGCAGACCTGACCCTACCCATCTTCAGCACTGAGCCAAGGGTCTGAAGCTGCTTGCCCCACCTGAGCTCATCCAAACCTGAGTCCATTTAACTCTGGCCAAGCCTAGGTGATTGCCTGTGACGTCAAGAACTTCCAGTCTGACACTCCAGAGAGGGCCGACCCCTTTGCCATGCACCCCACCCAATCGGACTGTTCCAGACAATAAAACTGGATCCTGCTTCTTCCAGGCAGCTGACCACTCCAATGACCTCTTCAGAGCCATGAAGGATTTGTTTCGGGTCCATGGATCTTCTCAGATAATGTGCTCAATTTAAGTTACGCAAGTAGCAAACCCCTGCATCATCAACACGTGAAAGGCTACCATGTGGCTGGTAGTATATTTCCCCCCATTTATGTCTTTATATATACTTTTGGATCACAAATATCAAGACTCTGACCAGTAGGTAAATCCTACTCTCTTTTCTGAAGTTAGTGAAAGTTTATGGCTAACCTTTAAGTGGCACTTTATGCTACAAGACTATGCAGTTGTTTAAGTTTCCTAAAATCTTTCTTAAATTCAATCTGACTGTATATATATACATTCTGCAAAATTAGTTTTACCAATTGCATAACAGAATGTGTGTGTCTTAATTGTAAATAAGTTTGGGGAAATTTTCTTTGTATATATTTAATAAAATATTTAATATTTTTTATATCAGCCTCATTACAATTCACTTCTGACCAAGATTCAAATTCCTGCTTAATAAGGGGATAAACAGGCAGCGAATATGCTTCCCTCTTGGAGGGCAGTTTTTGAAACAATGACAGCTCAGGAGAAATCATGCACAGATGATAATGCAGACAATTTGCCTGCTTCTACTAATATTACTGAGGCTCCTACATCCTCATAGCCCAGTGGGGATATTCTGATACAGCCATCAGTCCCCCCTATTCCAAAAAGGAGGCAGAGAAACAATTTGTCTAGACCAACTGGGGTCTTTGCTGCGGGCTATAGCTCTGACAATAGCAGGAGTGAGGACAAGAATCCTTTTGATCCTGGTGGCATAGATCCTGAAGAAGAGATAGATCTCTTTCCCCCAAATTCCCATGATAATTTGGCTAGCTTAAAGTGGCAGGCTTTACAGGAGGGGGAGTTGGACATTGCTCAAAGAATAGTGGCTTGGGTAATATATCAGGCACAGCAGAACCCTCAATGGGAGTCAATGCCTTTCTCTGTCATAAAAGAATTTCGTCACACTGTAACTGAACACAGAATCAGCTTCCCATATTTCTCCAGCTTAATCACTTCTGTATTTAGTGCCTATACCATGATGCCCCATGATCTTAAACCACTCACTTAGCTTCTCTTAACTCCTATGCAATTTACCCAATGGGAAATAGAGTGGCAAAAAGGAGCTAAGCCAAAAACACTGGCTATGTGCTCAAGATGTAACAAAGGTCGACATTTTGCTAACCAATGCCATTCTAAGTTTGATATCCAAGGACATCCACTTCAGAGAAACCAGACCTGGAGTGTGGGATGGTGCTACACGCAGACACAGATGCCTTAGTCGACTCCAGCGGGAACTCCTCAGATCTTCACCTAACAACCACTATCAGCACAGGACTGGACCCGACAACCACCACAACAGTAATCTACAAATGCCTACCTACAGTGGTTATTACAGACCTTCTATGTACTCCAAATGGCTTTGTCAGGCTTCGCTTGACAACTTTCTGCTCATGCACTAAAGCATAAACTAATCAGAGCATGTCTACTCCTTTTAATTTAATCACTGACTCTGCTTATGTTGCAGGCATAGTTGAATGAGGTGAAGCTGCTGTCTTAAAAGATATATCTAATAAGGACTTATTTAATTTGCTACAACATAAAGGGGGAATGGGGGGACTTACAACACACAAATGACTACAGAAAGCACTCACTGTCTTTATTTTTTTTAATTGATCCCAAATAGATCAAAACTCACCTATTGTGAGGCATTTTGGGGAAAAAAAAAAACCAATTAGAAATAATGCAGAAAGCCCCAGTTCTTGTTAAAGACCTTGGAACAGGCAAAATTATGGGTCCCGCTACCTTGTTACATGGGAAAAGGCTATGCTTGTGCTTCCACAGAAAGCGGACCAAAATGGATCCCATCAAAGAATGTGAGACCATTCAGAGAACCTCTACCTGTCTCTTCTAAGGTTCCTGAGTGTCTGTAGGAGTAGCTGAATACGTTCCCCTGGACCCTGTCATTGTTGAAAAATGCTCTTCAGGATGGAGATGGATAAAAACTGCATCTTCAGAAGTTATAGTTTCATAGATATTTTTAGATAGCATGGTTATAGATAGAGTAGGGAATTGTAGAATAATGCTTTTTTTAGGATTGATTATAAGATATTTATGGATTAATCAGTTTTAATCTTACTGATTTGTCTGCCATGTATTTTACAATGTGTACAAAAATTGATAGACAGATCTATGAAGAGAATTCTAGCGGTTGAACAAAAAGGGAGAAATGTAGGGGAGCACCAGGGTAGTTGAGCAAGAAGTTCTGTACTGTTGGTGCAAGATATGAACATTCTGACTCAAGTAGGAAGAAAGCCCTGGGAAAAGCAAACAGATGTATTTCTAGGAACAAGAAAATTATATGTTGCTTTATCTTGAGGAAGTTGGGCAAGACAACAATGTAACTGTTGAGTGACAAGTGGAAAAATTCTACTTGCAGCACTAAGTGTATTGCGGTGGTGTGGCAGTTATCTTCCACCATACACTTTGAAATAACCCAGGCTAAGACTCAGTTGTCTGGAAGTTAATAAATGACGCTTTATATTTACAGCTTTGCACAATATACAAGCAGATATTTACAATGTATAACAGATATTTACAGATATATGCAGTAAAAAGGTAATACAGAAACACCACACCCCTCCCAGAGATCAAAATCCCTAAGAGTGGTTTCTAACCATCCCTACCACATTCCCACTTTCCCCAGTCTTATCTCACCATCTGTTTATGCAGCAGATAGGAGAAGGTAAATTGGCCAGGGGGGTTAGCAGCAGGAAATAAGTTAGTGAAATTATTCAGATTCAGCTATGAGAGGCAGGGAGAAAGAGCCATGCAAGAGCCACCACAGCCCAAAGTGGTCTGAAGCTGTCTGACCATCTCACTTATCTATGCTTGGGTTACAACTCTTAAACATTTTTTTTTTCTTTCTCAGTAAAGCTATGAGTGAAGTAGCATTATCAGTGCTTTCCTCTCTCAGCCTATAGACTAATTTCTCATTCAAATACTCCAGTTAGCTCAAACCAGCACAATTCACACCTGTCTACTTCACTCAGAGTTTACTGAGAATTATCTATCTACTCAAATACAATAGTTACATTAATGAATATAACAAATTTAGTTCACACTTCGTTCCATATGTGTTTTGGATGTAAGTGATCCAAAAGCTCAGAAAACAGGAAAGTTTGTCTCCGCACAGATGATATGAAACCAGGGACTCCCAGGTGATATTGGGTTTGTGCTCATGTAATGTAGAACTCTTGTGTTGGATGCAAGGCAAAAACTAGAACAGAAAACCTTCTAACATTCTGAATTTAACCTCTCCAAGAGAGGGTTTGATTTTTCCGTGGAATACACTGGATTTCACCATTATCCTGCATTACCCAGTATGTATGACCAGGATCTTCTGCAGAAACCATTCCTCGGACAGGTTTCCCTTCGCCCAAAGGAGAATATACCCAAAGAGTTTCCCGAACAGATTCCTTTCACGTACAACAGGAACTCTATCACCATCCACTGTTTGTACCAAACCTGACTGGGCAGGTCCTGCCCTGTTTACAGAACCCCTACTGTTCACCAACCAAGTTGTTTGTGCTGAATGCTTGTCGCAGTTTTTCAAAGCTCCACCACCCATAGCTTTTATGGTGGTCTTTAGCAAACCGTTGTAGCGTTCGATCTTTCCTGAAGCTGGTGCATAGTAGGGTATGTGGAAGATTCATGCAATACCATGCTCTTTGGCCCATTTTTTTACAAGATTGTTCTCGAAATGAGTGCCATTGTCTGATTCGATTCTCTCTGGAGTTCCATGTCTCCACATGATTTGTGTCTCCAAGCCAAGAATGGTGTTATGTGCACTAGCATGTGGAACTGGATAGGTTTCCAGCCATCCGGCGTCTGCCTCTACCATCGTTAGCAAATACTGCTTGCTATGCCTCACCATATTTCTACTTTGACCATCTCTCACCATACCATAAGGACTTGATACGCTTAGCCTGCTTAATAGCAGCACGAACATCACAGTCATGTATGACTTGGGTGAAAGTGTCCATGGATAAGTCAATTGAGCTATCACGTGCCAATTGGTATGTTGCATCTCTGCATTGATGTCCAGATGAATCATGGGCCCACCGAGCAAAGAAGAGTTTGCCTTGGTGTTTCCAATCAGGGTCAAGGTCACTGTTCGTGTCAATTTGAGAAATCTTAGCAGCTTGATCTGCCTGCTGGTTGTGTTGCTGTTCCTCAGTAGCTTTCTTTTTAGGGATGTGTGCATCTACGTGCCGCACCTTCACTGGAATTCTCTCCAGTCGTGCATCAATGCCCTGCCATAGATCAGCACACCAAATAGGCTTTCCTTTCCTCTGCCAGCCACTCTTTTTCCAGTCCTTTAGCCAACCCCATGGAGCACTGGCTACCATCCATGAGTCAGTGTAGAGGTAAAGGATAGGCCAATTTTCCCATTCAACCACATCAAGAGCAAGTTGGATGGGTTTTACCTCAGTAAATTGACTGGATTCACCCTCTTTTCCTGATCAGAAAGATCACCATAGGGAGGAGCTTCTTTA
>VWZI01019389.1:0-12346 GCA_013396835.1 Psilopogon haemacephalus
AGCCAATGCTCTATGGGGTTGGCTAAAGGACTGGAAAAAGAGTTGTTGGAAGAGGAATGGAAAGCCTATTTTGTGTTCTGATCCATGGCAGGACATTGATGCAAGACTGGAGAGAATTCCAGTGAAGGTGCAGCACGTAGATGCACACATCGCTAAAAAGAAAGCTACTGAGGAGAAGCAACACAACCATCAGGCAGATCAAGCTGCTAAAATTTCTCAAACTGACACAAACAGTGACCTTGTTCTTGATTGGAAACACCTAGGTGAACTGTACTTAGCTCATTGGGCCCATGATTCATGTGGACATCAGGGCAAGGATGCAACACACTGACAGTTGCATGATAGGTCAATTGCCTTATTCATGGATGCTATCACCCAAGTCATACATGACTGTGACATTTGTGCTGATATTAAGCAGACCAAGCGAATCAAGCACTTGTGGTATGGTGAGAGGTTGTCAAAGTACAAGTATGGTGAAGTGTGGCAGATTGACTACATCACTTTACCTTGTTCTCATTCTGCCAAGCAGTATGTGCTAACGATGGTAGAGGTAAGCACCAGATGGCTGGAAACCTATCCAGTTCCACATGCTACTGCATGTAACATCATTCTTGGTATGGAGAGACAAATCATGTGGAGACATGGAACTCCAGAAAGAATAGAATCAGACAATGGCACTCATTTAAAGAACAATCTTGTGAAAAACTGGGCCAAAGAGCATAGTATTGAATGGATCTACCACGTAACCTACTATGCACCAGCTTCAGGAAAGATTGAACACTAAAATGGTTTGCTAAAGACCACCCTAAAAGCCATGGTGGGTGGAACTTTTAAAAACTGGGAAAAGAATTTAGCACAAGCAGCCTGGTTGTTAAACAGTAGAGGTTCTACAAATAGGGCAGGACCTGCCCAATCAGATCTGGTACCAACAGTGGATGGTGATAGAGTTCCTGTTGTACGTGAAAACTGGGAAAACTGGGTATTTTCTCCTTCGGGTGAAGGGAAACCTGTCCGAGGGGTGGTTTCTGCAGAAGGTCCTGGTCATACATACTGGGTAATGCAGGAGAATGGTGAAATCTAGTGTATTCCACAGAGAAATCTAACCTTAGCTGGGAGAGATTAAATTCAGAGTGTTAGCAGTTTTCTATTCTAGGTTTTGCCTGGTGTCTAACACAAGAGATCTATAGTACATGAACACTAACCCAGTGTCACCTGGGAGTCCCTGGTCTCGTCTCATCTGTGAGGAGACAAACTGTTTCCTGTTTTCTGAGCTTTTGAATCACCTACATCCAAGATACATTTGGAATGAACTGAGTTTGTAATATTCATAATTGTAAATATTGTATTAGATTAGATAGATAATTCTCAATAAACTGTGAGTGAAGTAGACAGGGGTTGATCGTGCTGCTTTGAACTAATTGGAGGATTTTGTTTAAGAGCTATAGCCAAAATATAGATAAATCAGATGGCTTCAGACTGCTCTTGGCAGTGGCTGCTCCTGCATCACTTTCTCCTTTCATAGCTGAATCTGAATAATTCCACTATCTGCTGCTAACCCCCCTGGCCAATTTCCATTCGCCTATCTGCTGTAGAAACAGATGGTAAGATAAGATTGGGGAAGGGGGGATGGTGGTAAGGGTGGTTAGAGACCCCTCTTTGGGATTTTGATCTCTGTAAGGGGTGTGGCATTTCTGCATTACCTTTTTACTCTATATATCTGTAAATATCTGTTATATATTTTAAATATTTGCTTGTATATTGTGCAAAGCTGTAAATATAAAGCTTCAATTATTAACTTCCAGCCGACTGAGTCCTAGCCTGGGTTATTTCAAAGTGCGGGGAGGCAGATAACAAACCACTGCATGGTGAAGCCTCATCTCTGGAGGTGTTTAAGGCCAGACTGGATGAGGTTCTGAGCAAGTTGATCTAGTGTGAAGTGTGCCTGCCCATGGCAGGGCAGTTAGAACTGGGTGATCCTTGTGATGCCTTCCAACCCTGACTGATTCTATGATTCTATGATTCCCCAAACCTTACTCCTCCTCTTGCCCTTAATATCAGGTCATACAAGTTCCATGTGCTACAAAACTCTGAAATAACACTCATAATAACATTCACTTGTTCCAAGCCCAGTCTGGGTGTGACTGTGAGTTACTATTACCCTGTTTGGCAGTAACAAAACTTTCCAGCTCTTTTTGTACTTCATGTAGTCTCCTATGTTCTCAATAGACTTTCACCCCTGTGGGCACCTTTTCTCCTTTTGCAGTAGTACCTTTGTGACCTCAACTGGAATCATTCTCAAAAGACTTCTGATATTTCTCTACAGTATAAAGTCAGCAAAGCTATGAGGTCAGTAAAATGTTGGGATTCAATTTGCTTTACATCTTTATGAGTGCATAAAGAGAAGGTGCTGGAGAAGAGAAGGCTCTGGTGAGACTTTAGAGTGGCCTTCCCATACCTGAAGGCAGGCAAGAAGAAAGCTGGGGAAGGACTTCTTACAAAACCTTCTTGTGATAGGATGAGGGCTGATGGTTTTAGGCTGGAAGAGGGCAGATTTAGATTGGAGATTAGAAAGAATTTCTTTACAGTGAGGGTGGTGAGACACTGGAACAGGTTGCCCAGGGAGGTTGTGGATCACAGAATCATAAAATGTGATCTTTGATCACCTTCCTGGAGGTGTTCAAGGACAGACTGGATGAGACCTTGCACAACCTGGGCTAGTGGAAAGTGTCCCTGGCCATGGCAGGGTGTTGGAACTGGATGAGCTTTAAGGCCATCTCCAGCCCAAACCATTCTGTAATCCTATGGAAAACATAAAATTAAGGCTTTTACTCCAGTCCTAATAAGGTTTTAATCAGAGAACTTGATAATCTCTGCAGAATGGAACTTGTGTTTTTGTCCTTCTCACCCAGCTCCCAGGAATTCATGATGTGGAGGTTAAGAGAGAGGCAGAACAGGGCATCACAGGAGGAGGAAAACTCACACCATCTTTTGAACAAAATGAAATTAATAGAAGGAGGGCTACAGCTTCAGGGCTTTCATTCCAATACTTCTCCAAAAGCAAAATGTTTTTTATCAAAGAAAGATTGAACTTCCCACTTGACTTGCAGCCCTTCAAACCTCCCCATTCAGGGCATGCTTTATTCATGACTCCAGTCACAGACAAAGTCACTCTGTACTGAGAGAAAGAGACTCAAAGCAGCATTTAAACCACCAGGATTTTTGAAACACATTATTACAAGCAAGCAAAGTTCCACCAGACCTCTTCACCCATTCGGAGCAACTGATTAAAAAAACATTTATCTAAAGCTGAACTTATTTAATTTGACAAAGAATCTATTATGAAGAGTCATAAAATAATCATTGCTGCTTTGGCTTCAAGCAATCTCTATTTGTTGTTTTGAGTTGACTTGTTTTTTTGTTCGTGTTTTCTTTTTTCTTCCCACCTAATCAAATTCAGAATAATTAATTTCAAATTCATTTCAGGCTGGCAGGCAAACTGTGTAGAGAAGCTACATGAAAGGGCTCTTCATTTGAATGTTTGCTGAGACCTAAATATCTCAATTCAATGCACAAGGCTGTTGGGTAATCACAGAATCACAAAACTATAGAGGTTGGAAGGGACCTCCAGATATCAGCCAGTCCAACCTCCCCGCCGAAGCAGCATCACTCAGAGTAGTCCACACAGGAATGCAACCAGGTGGATTTGGAAAGGCTCCAGAGAAAGAGACTCCACAACCTATCTGGGCAGCCAGCTCCAGGGCTCTGACACCCTCACTCTAAAGAAGTTTCTCCTCATGCTGAGCTGAAACCTTATCTGTTCCAGTTTAGATCCATCGCTTCTTGGCTTATTGCTGCACACCATCTAAAAGAACTTGGCCCCCTCCACTTGACACCCATCCCTCAGCTATTGATAGACATTGCTTAGATGCCCTCTCAGCCTTCTCTTCTCCAGACTAAACAGCCCCAGGGCTCTCAGTCTCTCTCCACACGGGATATGCTCAAGTCCCTCAATCTCTCCAGCAGGTTCCTGTCTCTCTTGAACTGGGGAGCCCAAAACTGGACACAATATTGCAGGAGTGATCTCAGCAGGGCAGAGTAGAGTGGTAGAAGAACCTTCCTAGCCCTGCTGGCCACACTTTTCTTGCTGCCCCTTAGGCTGCCATTGGCTCTCTTGCCCACAAGGGTACATTGCTGCCCCATGCAGAACTTGCTGCCCAGCAGCACTCCAAGGTCTTTCTCTATGGAGCTGCTTTCCATCAGGGTAGCCCTAACCTGTCATGGTGCCTGCTGTTATTCCTCCCCAGATGCAGGACCCCGCACTTGTCATTACTGAACTCCATGAGGTTTGTCTTTGTCCAGCCCTCAGCCTGTCCAGATCTGTTTGGGTGGCAGCACAGCCTGAGGGTTGTCAGCCACAGCCCCCTCAGCTTTGTATCATCAGTGACCTTGCTGAGGGTGCACTCAGTGCCCTCATTCTCTCACGTGGCTGCTTACTCTGCAACCACATTTTCTACATCAGCCGGTATTTTTAAAACCTCAGACCAGAACTAGGAAAAAAGCAATGACTGCAATCATCATACTCAGTAATAATAAACATGATTTCTGTAGTAAGATGAGTTGAAATACAAAGCAGGAAGAAAGCCCAGCTGAAATTCTTATAGAATGACTGCAACCATCATATTCAGTAACAGTTAACCTGGCATTTGTAATATAATCAGTTTAAGAACAAACAAAGAGCAAAACAACTTTATATTTTTTGGGGAAAGAGCATTTTTCTCCATTATGTCTTTCTCTCTACAGTAATTCCTCTTAGGTGTCTCTTCAGCTGTGACTTCTATATCTATAGTATTTATTTCAGCACAAGAATACCCACAGGACTGCTTAATGAAAGCAGAAGTTTTCAATTACAGAATCACAGGATCCCAGGATGTCAGGGGTTGGAAGGGACCTTGAGAGCTTCCAGTCCAACCACTCTTCCACAGAACAAGAGAATCCAGAGCAGGTGGCACAGGAACACATCCAGACAGGGCTGGCAAGGCTCCAGAGAAGGAGACTCCACAACCTCTCTGGGCAGCCTGTACCACTGCTCTGTTACCCTTACAGCAAAAAAGTTCTTCCTTCTCTTGAGGTGCAACTTCCTGTGCTGCAGTTTCCATCCCTTGCCCCTTGTCTTATGCCAGGGCACAAGTGAGCAGAGGCTGTCCCTGTTCTTTCTATCCTGATCCCCAGCCCTGAGCTCTTGATAGGTATTCCTCAGATGCCCCCTCAGCTTTCTCCTCTGCAGAATGAACAGCCCCAGGGCTCTCAGCGTCTCCCCACCAGGCAGTGCTTCAGTCCCTTCAGCATCCTTGCAGCCCTGCCTTGGACTCTCTCCAGTAGATCCCTGTCCTTCTTGAAATGGGGAGCCCAAAACTGGATGCAATATTCCATGTGGGTCCTGACTAGGGAAGAGCAGAGCAGTAGGAAAGCCTCCCTTGATCTGCCAGACACACTCTTCTTAATGTCCCTAGGATCCCATTTGGCTTCTTGGGCACAAGGGCACATTGTTGTTCCATGCAGAACTTATCACAATTCAGCCACAAGTGAAATGATTCTGAAGTATTTGTCGCAAGTCTAGCTGTACCAAGGTTCACTACAGCTCAGTCACATCTAATAAACCCAAAGCGGGTAAGAGGGAAGGTTAAATCTCTGCAGGATGAAAAATTATTTGGAGATGGTCTTTTGGTTACGAATGAGGCAGGCATGAAACAAAGCAGACAGGTGTGAAATGCACATTGGTTTCACTGGCTGATAGAGGAACAAACTGTAGGTACAGGGCTATTGTGCCACTGAGTCCTTTGCTCTCCCATGGTGCACTTAGGCTGACAGTTGGACTTGATGATCTTAGAGCTCTTATCCAATCCAAACAATTCCATTGTTCTGTGCTTCTGTGATTCTTATTCTCTACAAATCCCTGACAGGAGGTTGGAGGAAGGTGGGTGTGAGTCACTTCTCTCAAATGACAAGGGGTAGGCCAAGAGGGAAAAGCCTCCAAGTTTCACCAGTGGTAATTTATGTCTGATATTGGAAGAAACAGGGTTCTCAAATGCTGCAACAACTTGCTGAGGCAGGTGGTTGAATCCCCATCTCTGGAGGTGTTGAAAAGAAGTAGAGATGTAGTGCTGAGGGATGTGGTTTAGCTCTGGACTTCACATGAGCCAATCAACGAGGGATGTGGACCTGTTGGAGCAGCCCAGAGCAGGGCCACAGAGCTGAAGCACCTCTGCTACAAGATAGGCTGAGAGAACTGGAGCTGTTCCTTGTTCAGCCTGGAGAAGAGAAGGCTCTGGAGAGACCTTATAGTGGTCTTCCAGTACCCAAAGGGGGCCTGCAAGAAAGCTGGAGAGGAGGGACTGTTTGCTAGGGCATGTAGCAGTGAAACAAGGGGCAATGGTTTTAAATTAGAGCAGGTCAGATTTTGCTTCAAAAGAAAGAAGTTGTTCTTTGCTATGAGATTGGTGGAACACTGGCACACGTTGGCCAGGGAGGTGGTGGGGACTTGATGGGACCTGATCTACTTGGAAATATCCCTATTTACTGCAGGAAGGTATCTGTTTACTACAGAAGGGTTAGACTAGATGTCCTTTAAAGGTGTCTTCTAATCCAATACATTCTATGGTTCGGTTCCATTCAAGTTCCATTCGGTTCCATTATCTTCAAGGTTCTTGTTTCCAGCAGAAATAATTCTATGACTCTATGTATCTCTGATCTCTGATCTCTGTGCAGGGATTACTGCAGAATAAAATATTTAGAGAACTAGTTTTGTTTTGTTTTGTTTTTCACAATCATACATTGGAGTACTTGCCTTGTGGGGATTTTTTTTCTATAAGAAGAGTTGAAAATGCAGAATTTCCACTGCAAGCAATCCACAGCAGCAGCAGAAATGCTCATCATTCCTTCAAAATAGGGTTCAGCAAGTTCATAGAAAAAAGACTGAAATAAATGAGAAGTGTTCTGTTCCTGGTCTTTGGCTAGCATGAACTTACACAGCTCCAGAAAAGTCAGTGGACTTGGTAAAAGGAAGACTCAGAGGGGATCTGAGCAATGTTTCAGATCTCTAGCAATAAATAGCTGAGGGCTGGGGATCAGGAAAGAAGAGAGAAGGACAGCCTCTGCTCACTTGTGCCCTGCCATAGCACAAGGGGCAAGGGATGGAAACTGCAGCACAGGAAGTTGCGCCTCAAGAGAAGGAAGAACTTCTTTGCTGTAAGGGTGACAGAGCAGTGGCACAGGGTGCCCAGAGAGGTTGTGGAGTCTCCTTCTCTGAAGCCTTTCCAAACCCACCTGGATATGTTCCTGTGCCACCTGTGCTAGATTCTCTGGTTCTGCTGTGGCGGGGGGTTGGCCTGGAAACTCTCCAGAGGTCCCTTCCAACCCCTGACATCCTGGGATCCTGTGAAGGTGGAAGGTGGCAGTGGCATCAGAATGGGAAAACACAGCAAAAAGACTAGAAATGGAATAAAGACAGAACCTGTAGATTTCAGGTGGAAAAGACCTCTGAGATCATTCTGTCCAATCAGCAACTTAAGACCATCACATCCACTAAACCTAGTCCACAAGTGCCACATCCACACCTCCAGTGATAGTGACTCCATCACCTCCAGGGGCAGCCTGTTCCACTAAACACTCCTGCAGGAAAGAAATCATTCCTCATCTCCAACCTAAACCTTGTTTAAAATGCATGAAAGCTATGGAATGTTATTTTTATAGACATAATAATGTCAGAGTTTCATAAGCAAGGATGCTTTGACTTAGCTAAAGAGATAAGAATGCAGTCTGACTGGAAACACAGTGCACAGGTTAGCAGAAATGTAATAGTGCAGGGTTTTGGAGAACCTTCATTTCCAGATTCATGCCAATCAGAACATACTGCAGTTGGAACTGCTGCAAGAGTGAGGAAAAAAAAGCAAAGTCAGCTGGTAGAAGGTTGGAAGAAGACAGCAATGTCTGCTTCAGAACCATTAAAGTGATGTCATTTGGCCTGCTGGATTTACTGTATGATGGTAACAGCTGGTGGGAACAAAAAATCAGAGCTATCTCAAAAGGGCAACAAACTGGTGGAGGGTCTGGAGAACATGGCTGGTGAGGAGCAGCTGAGGAAACTGGGGGTGCTTAGTGCAGTGAAAAGGAGGCTGATACCTCATTCACCTCTGCTGCTTTGTGAGAAGAGGCTGGAGCCAGGTGGAGGTTGGTTTCTTCTCCCTAGATGCAGTTCATAGAATGAGAGGAAATGGCCTCAAGTTGCTCCAGGGAACATTTAGGCCGGATATTAGAAGAAAGTTCTTGACTGGGCTCTCAACAACCAGCACAGGCTGCCCAGGGAGGTTGTTGAATCTCCATCCTTGGATGTGCTTCAAACCCATATATATAGGCCCAATGGTGGACTTGGTAGAGTAGGTGGAGGTGTATAGAATGACAGGAAATTGTGAAGAAACTTCAAGCCATCAATGGTCAAATCTGCTCCAATAAGGGGGAAACAAAAGGGCAAATACTTGACTACCAAACTACACATTTAAGAAAACTGTGGCTATGATGCTTGGGGATGTGGCTAGATGGCCATGGTGGTGATGAATTGAGTACTGGACTGGATGATCTTAGAGGTCTTCTTCAAGCCTAACAATTTCATTTTGGCAGTGTTAACATCTCTTTCCACAAACGAGGAAAATGCAAAGGACCAGGTTGTGGGTTTGTGTCACATATGCACTATAAATATTTGAAGATTTATTGTCCTGCGGTCTGAACCACCTACAGCTCAGACTGGATTTGGCTTAACTGGAGAAGTGGCTGCATCTTGATGAAATAAAATGAGAGTAAAAGGAGCCCAATGGTTCGACTCTGAATCACAGAACCACAGAATTAACCAGGTTGGAAAAGACCTCCCAGATCATCGAGCCCAACCTATCACCTAACACCTTCTAATTAACTAAACCACGGAAGTCTTTTTGAAACAAAGCATTTCTCTGATTCTAAGCAAATGAGGATAAGTCTGAAACTAGAGGAGTGGAGACCAACACTCTGTTCCTACTCTGAGAAGGTGGTTAAGGAGAGCTTTAAATCCCAAAATCTGTAGTGGCATTCCACTAACTGAAGGAGGCTACAGGAAGGCTAGGGAGGGACTATTTCCAAGGTCTTGTAATGACAGAACAAGGTTTGAACTGGAAGAGAGGAGATTTAAACTGGATGATAGGAAGAAGTTCTTTACAGTGAGGATGGTGAGACACTGGCACAGGTTGCCCAGAGAGGTGTTCAGGACCAGATTAGATGAGGCCATGTGTGACCTGTTCTAGTGGGAGCTGTCCTTGCCTGTGGTGGGGGGTTGGAACTGGATGAGCTTTGATGTCCCTTCCAACCTAAACCATCCCTTCCAACCTAAACCATTCTATGATTCTACAGAAGTGTTCTGAAACTGGGGGGAAGTATAAGTACAGTTGCAAATCTGCAATGTGAAATTGCAGCCTCACTGTGCATGACAGCTTCCTAACCCATCTCTTTCCCTTCTGCATTATCCTTTTTCACCTTCATCTGTTTGCTCCTGATTAACACTGTCATCTCTCTGCCACCTTCAGCACCGTTCAGTCAATGTCAGCAGCTAACCTTATGCTCTGTTGCTGCTTATAGATTAATTTACTGAGCCATCTGTCTGCCTTTACTTCTACTCAAAGCATTTCCACATCCTGTGGTACTTCAGTAAGACAAAGCCACTGAATCTCAAATATTTTAATCTATAAAAGATGGAATAATTTGCCTGCAAACTGTAGCTGGCTTCATGCAAATGTCAGTGGTATCATCATGATGATCTTTCACTCCAGATAAAAGAGACTAATCAGCTTTTTTATTGACCTTATTCCTTATTCCTACTCTCATTTTCTTTATTACCTCATTTTATGATATTTTTTTCAGCCATATCCTCTATTTCTTCCTCTTCTTCCACATAATATAGCAGAATATTATTTAGACCATATTAAAGAATAATCAAGCTGTCTTATAAAAAATAAACAAAGGAAAAGACAATGTTATTTAGGTGTGGGCAGCTAGGAAATAAATCCAAGTTTTATCAGTCTCTGCTGGACAAAAAAGCAATGCACACCAGTTTAACAAAGCTCTGGATAAAGAGGTATGATACTGCCTACTCTTAAACGCTGCATGCTAGATTAGCACTGTGCAGAAGATCACAGAATCATAGAATCATGGAATGGTTTAGATTGGAAGGGACCTTAAGGGTCATCCAGTTCCAACCCCTTGCCATGGGCAGGGACATTTCCCACCAGCCCAGGATGATCAAAGCCTCATCCAACCTGGTCTTCAACACCTTCCAGGAAAGGAGCAGCCACAACCTTCCTGGGCAACCTGTTCCAGTGTCTCAACCACCCTCACAAAAATAATTTCTTCCTGATCTCCAGTCTCAATATCCCTCTTCCAGCTCAAAGCCTTTGCCCCTTATCCTATCATTCGAAGCCCTCGTCAAATGTCCCTTCTCAGCTTTTCAGGAACTGGAAGGCTGCTCTAATGTCTCCCTGGAGCCTTTTCTTCTCCAGGCTGAACAGCCCCAGCTGTCCCAGCCTGTCCTCATAGGACTGGTGCTTCAGCCCTCTCATTGTCTTAGTGGCACTTCATATAACCTGTCAATTTTCACAGCCATGACCTTGGATCCACAATAGTCCACAGATATACAAGCAAAATCTGCCACAAGAAAACTTATTTTGTTTTTCAGACCTATCCAGATAACCGTAGAAAAAGAAAAGCAAAAAACGAGCTCCTAACTCTCTGCTAAGTTTTACAGTCTCAGAATCACAGAATCACAGAATGCAAAGGGTTAGAAAGGTCATGTTCTCCTACCCGCCTTGCAGTGAGCATGGACACATCCAACCTTATCAGGTTGGTCCAGCCCCATCAAGTTTGACCTTGAATATTTCCAGGGATGAGGCCTCAATCGCATCCCTGGGAAATCCATTCCAGTGTTTCACCACCCCCATTGTGCAGAACTACATCCTAATGTCCTCTCCTGCACAAGTTTCAAACTATTGCTCCTCATCTAATTGCTATAAGCCTTCCAAAACAGTCCCTCCCCAGCCTTCCTCTAAGTCACAGAATGACAGAATTAACCAGGTTGGAAAAGACCTTCAAGATCATCCAGTCCAACCTATCATCCAACACCTTCTAATTAACTAAACCATGGCACTAAGTGCCTCATCCAGCCTCCTCTTAAACACATCCAGGTATGGGGACCCCACCACCACCCTGGGCAGACCATTCCAATGCCAATCACTCTTGCTGTCAAGAACTTCTTCCTAACATCCAGCCTGAACCTGGCCTGCTGCACCTTGAGGCTGGGTCCTCTTCTTCTGTCCCTGGGTGCTTTGCAGAGGAGACCAACCCCACCTGGCTACAGCCTCCCTTCAGGTAGCTGTAGAGAGCAAGGAGGTCTGCCCTGAGCCTCCTCTTCTCCAGGCTGCACAACCCCAGCTCCGTCAGCCTCTCTTCACAGGACTGTGCTCCATCCCCCTCCCCAGCCTTGGTGCCCTTCTCTGGACATGTTCCAACACCTCAACATCTTTCTTAAACTGAGGGGTCCAAAACTGGACGCAGGACTCAAGGTGTCTCCTTCAGATACTGAAATGCAACTCTAAATTCTCCCTGGAAGAAGAACTAGAAGACAAATCCAAACTGGATCAGAAGAAATATCCAAACTTCATCCAGAGCCAGAGGCTGCCATCCTGAGATTCCTCTGGCTATGAGTGTAACAAGAGAGGAAGGATTGGAGAGCATGAGTGGAGAAGGGAAATATGTTATCAAGGAGATAAGTGACACACCATTAACTCACCTGGCAGAGAGAAAAGAGGTTTCAGATTTTGTCTAGCAGAGATGAATCAAAGAAAGCATTGTACTGGGATACAAAACCTGATCTTCATTCATTCCATTCAATTCAGGATTTTTAGTTTCCAGAGCTCTAAAAGCTTTGTTCCCCAGGTTCATCATTTGGGAGTATTTTTTTAAGGTTCCCTTGAGAATCAGGACTGGAGAGGTCAGAGATGGGAAAGTTCTGTGGAAAATGTTCCCCCTGAGGGAGATTAGACTTTTACTGTCCTTTATTGATTGCCTGCCTAGTTCACTGTGGTGCAGGGAGTTAGTTCACCTGTACTGTTGGAAAGGAATCACACCCTTGAAAGCAGCAATATCTTTTAGGAAAAAAAATGTTTACAAGACTTGATAATTTGAAACTGCTTCTTCTGGAATCTGGCTGCTGTACTGATGGGTACTAAAACTTTGGAGGAAAAGACAGATCTTTCTAAAACACTACAAATAAAGT
>VWZI01019389.1:15562-35295 GCA_013396835.1 Psilopogon haemacephalus
TGTGCTCTGCAAGGCAGGCTGTATCCTTATGCACTTTTGCTTTCCTTTTTTAAATTAAACATTGCAGATTAAAACATTCCATGTTTTCACTTGAAGTAAAAACAATCCACAGTTTGATTTTCCTCTAAGGTCCTGAATGTTAGTAAGCCAGTTTCCTGTGAGTAGAGAAGGACAATGATCACCCCAAATGGTTCTTTGGAAGCCCTAATTAACTCCCATTGTATCATCCTGAAACCCTCCAAGGAAAGCAATTACCCCACGCAGATGAGAAATAGGACTGTGCTAATGAATTCATCAATGAGGAACAAGATGATTATCTGACATATTCTTGATATCACTGTCCCCGTTGCTATTTTTAAGGCTGCCTTTCAACTTGTCTCCTAAGTGAACCACCGAACTCCATGAATAACAGCTGGGTGCACAATGCAGCACCAGGCTTCAGCGCTCCTCCCTGCACTTCCAGCCAGCAAAATGACAGCCTGGGACAGGAGGTTAAGAATAGGACCTCGTTACGGGAAGAGAAAGGTTTGTGCTTCCTTCTTCTCTCTTCTTAGCATGAGTGATAAACTGTCAAGTTTCAGAAAGGCACTGTTAAAGGAAGGCTGCAATTCATGTGCGGAGTGAAAGGAAAATGTGAATTCATCTCACAGACTCAGAATTGTCAGGGCTGGAGGGGATCTCAAGGATCATCCAGTTCCAATCCCCCTGCTATGGGCAGGGATACCTCACACTACATCAGGCTGCCCAGTGGCAGAAGACATCTGAATGTCTTCTGTTACACCTGGTGAAGGGTCAGGAGAAAAAGTCTTATGAGGAGCAGCTGAGGGAACTGTGGTTGTGTAGTCTGGAGAGGAGGAGGCTGAGGGGAGACCTCATTGCTCTCTGTGACTATCTCAAAGGAGGTTACAGTGAGGTGGGGGTTGCTCTGCTCACCCGAGTAACTCAAGTGATAGAATGAGAGGAAATGGCTTGAAATTGTGTCATGTTGGATAGTACGAAAAATGTCTTTGCTGCAAGAGTGGTCAGGGACTGGAACAGGCTACCCAAGGAGGTGGTGGAGTCCCCATCCTTGGAGGGGTTCAAGAAGCCTGTGGACATGGCACTTTGTGAGGATACCCAGATTCATAATGAAACAGATATGTTAAATAAAGACATGGGAATAAGAAAGCCTTGGTAACGCAAGAAACGAAATGCAGGAAAAACAGTGGGGGTCTTAAAGTTGACATCCAGGCTCTAAATTGCAGGTTTTCTCACCCAGGCTCTAAATACAGGCTACGTGTGGTGCTTGGTGGGGCAGAAGCATGGTGGCCTTAGAGGTTGTAAAAAACTCTGATAAGAAAAGTAAAACAAAGAACCCACAGTTTTCTGAAGCTAAGCAGATGTAGCTTTGTATCAAGTAGGGATGTGTGACCACATACTTTTAGTTAGGCCAATCAATGTATTAGCTTTAGCTATTCAGACAAGTAAATAGCCAATAGAATAGTTGCACGCTGCCTTCTTTAGAATATACAAACATATGTAAGATGAACAAATGCATGTAATAAACGGAATTAGTTTGTATCAAACTGTCTCCCCATCTCCTTGTCTGCAGCACTTTGGGACATGGTTTAATGGCTATGGTGGTGCTGCATTGATGATTGGATTCACTGATCTTGGAGGGCTTTTCCAAGCAAAACAATTGTGTCATTCTATAAATGTAATTACCCTATAGAATAGAAACAATCCTGGCATCAGGTGACAGGATGCCAGGAGCCTCCATCCCTGAGTGTTCAAGAAATGTGTGGCCATGGCACTTGGAGACATGGTGGTGTTGGGTTGATGGTTGGATTCAATAACCTTTGTGATCTTTCCCAGTTGAAATGATTCTGTGACCTACCAGAAGAGAAAGATTCACCTTCTTGCTTTAGGAAGCAGTGATAAAAAATAATGTGATGATATTTATCTGCTCCCCCTGGAACAAAGCACCTTGATTGTATTTTATTTTGTTGACATTTTCCTCATCAAGCTCTAATCAAAACTAGTTGACATGGAAGTTTGACCTCACATGGAAGTGCAGTAAGAATAAATATAGGATAAAGATGGACTTAGGCTCTTGCAACAGCACTGCTAGGACAGTTGTGATGCCCAAGTTTAGGTCACAATGTCAACTTCTGGACAGAAGACACTGCTATAGGCTGTCTAGGGAAGTGGTGGAAGCCTCATCTCTGGGTGTTTTTAAGGCCAGGCTGGATGTGGCTGTGGGCATGCTGATCTAGTGTGAGGTGTCCCTGCCCATATCAGGAGGGTTGGAACTGGGTGATCGTTGAGGTCCCTTCCAACCCTGACAATTCTGTGACTCTGCAGATGTTTTATGGGTTCTATTTTTATCTCAGCAGCAGCCTATAAAAACCTACACTCATGAGTTCCAGCTAGGAATCAGAGAGAGTTCCAACAAGAACAACCTCTTTTTCACAGCAAAGACAGAGAAATTCAGCCTCCTGCCACTACCAACCTGCTGTTTTCATTGAAGGAATTTGTTCAGGCTCAATGTAAAATTGGTGAGGTATAAAATCCTGAAAAGTCTGCTGGGAAAAAAAATGGAACTAATTCAACATGTGCAGATTTTCATTGGGTTACAGATTAGGCTAATGAGGATTTCTTGCTCTTGAAGGACATAAAGAATGTTCTGGCTTTAATATTGAAGGAATGACTCTGGTCCTTAATGTTCCTCCTCTGACCTCAAGACGATTACAACACACTGGCTGGACATGAGCCAGCAGTGCACCCAGCTGGCATGCAAGGCCAATGGCATCTTGGTCTGTTTGAGGAGCAGTGTGGGCAGCAGCACCAGGGCTGTCATTCTGCCCTGTGCTGACACTGGGCAGACCTCACCTCCAGCACTGTGTGCAGCTCTGGGCCCTCACTGCAAGGGAGATCTTGAGGGGCTGGAGTGGGGCCAGAGGAGATCAATGAGACTGAGTATTGTACCCAAGTGCTATTACCCTGTTGTTCAGCACCCTTGCAGCCAAGCAGGTAATTGCCATGGCAATGTGCACTGCATAATTCTCTGAAGGCATCTGCTTTAAAGAAGCCTATGAGAGGGCTGTAAAGAAGTTGCTAAACAGCAGCTAGAGGTGCACCAGCAACTCTAAAGCAGCTGAATAAAAATATTTTAGTGTACAGCAGAAATTCACTTCAGTGATTCACAACATTTTCAGCTCATTACAGAAGGTCACATTGATCTACTGTCGCTGGTACTACTGCAAGCTTTACTTCCTTTGCATTAAGGCCACGGTACTGCTTCAAATTACCTTGTTAACCACATTGAGTACCTCATGAATTCAAGACACAGGTAAAACAGACAAGTTTTATAAAGCATAAGCTCAAGTGTCATTGATAATGAAATTATTTCCTTCTAAGTCATTGCTAACACAGTTCTCTAAGAAAAGGGAGGTGAAACCCCCCCGCAATTTCCAAGCAACCAAGCAGAAAAACAATTCTACCAGTGTCAGGCATTCTTCACTGAGGGTTAGAAGAAGCTTCTTCCCTGAGAGGGCTCTCCAGATGGGCAAGAGCCTCCATGAGGGGGGGGGGGTTAATTCCCATCCCTAGAGGTGTTACAAAAAGGCAGATGTGGTGCTGAAGGCCATGGTTTAGCTCTAGCCTTGGCAGAGTTAGAGAATGGTTGGACTCCATGATCACAGAGGCCTCTTCAAAATGAAATGATGCTACAAGTCATACTTTTGCCTGTTCTGTAGGCTATTCTAATAAAGGCAGCTGTTACTTTGCCTTTTTTAGCAGCAATTTTTATTGGAAATTCTGTATTGATCCCAGAATCAGGTGAGAAAATGAGAGGATATAGCCTAAAACTGTGCCACTGGAGGTTTAAGTTGGATATGAGAAAAAAAATTCTTACCTGCAAGAGTGGCTGGGGATTGGATCAGGCTGCCAAGTGGGGTGGTGCAGTCACCATGCCTGGAGGCGTTCAAGAAAATTGTGGCCATGGAACTTGGAGACAAGGTTTGATGGCCATGGTGGTGATGAGTTGAAGATTAGACTAGATGATCTTAGAGGTCTTCTTCAAGCCAAACAATATCATTTCTGCAGTGTTTAACATCTCTTTCCACAAACGAGGACAATGCAAAGGACCAAGCTGTGGGTTTGTGTTTAAACATCTGAAGATTTATTATGCTGCAGCCTGAACTTTGAAGTTTGATACCACCTACATCTCAGTCTGGATTTGGCTTAGCTGGAGAAGTGGCTTCATCTTGATGAAATAAAAAGAGTAAAAAGAGGAAAACATAACAAGGAGGCTGACTGATACTTGGAGTAAAAAGCAAAAACCCAAGCTGTTAACTGCAGTCTGTCTGGAAGATAATTCATGCATCATTAGTGAGAATTATCTTAATTTGAATGAATGATGCTATGCCATTGAATTCAATGGTACAAAGGTATTAAATTAAAATAATATAGTTTAAAATTATAAAAGACACTAAATTCCTCAAAATTATATTACTGCAAGCTTTGTTTCAGCAGAACCCCTAAACTCCCACTGCACTCACAAAACTAATGTACAAGTATCACAGAATCCCAGGATTTAGCTTCTTGAAAGACACCTCCAGGCTTATCCAGTCCAGCCTTCCACAAAGCACTGAAGGGCCAACACTAAACCATGTCCCTAAGCACCACCTCCACAGGATGCTTGAACACCTCCAGAGATGAAGACTCCAGCACTTCCCTGGGTAGACCATTCCAGTCTCTGAGAACCTTCTCTGGGATGAAAGATTTCCTAGCATCCAGCCTGAACCTCCCTTGGGGAAGCTTGGAACCATTTCCTCTGCTCCTGTCCCTTGCCACCAAGGAGCAGAGGCTGCCCCTTCTTCACTCCAATCTCCCAGCAGGGAGATGTCAAGAGCAAGGAGGTCTCCCTCAGCCTTCTCTTCTCCAGCCTGAATACCCCCAGCTCTCTCAGCCTCTACTCACAGCCCAGCTGTTCCAGGCCCTTCTCCAGCCCCTCAATGTCCTTCCTGCAATGAGGGGCCCATAGCTGAACACAGCACTCAAGGTGTGGCTTCCTCAGTGCTGAGCACAGGGGATGATCCCTGCCTGTCCCTGCTGCCCACCCTGTTTCTGACCTAAGCCAAGATGCCATTGGCTTTCTTGCCCACCTGGGCAGTACTGCCTCATATTTAATCAACTGACAGCCAGCACTCCCAAGTCCCTCTCTGTGTTGCTGCTTTCCAGCCACCCATCCCCAAGTCTGTCACTCACCATGGGGTTGTCATGATGCAGGTGCAGAACCTGGCACTTGCCCTTGTTGAACTGCATAAAATTAGGACACCATTCCTATCATGGGGGGCTTCCTGAGCACCTATCATCTCCCTAGAGACAGCCTTTTCCTGGAAAAAGCAAACAATAAGTACTTGGGCATCAAAAAGGAAATAATCTCTGCCCTAAGGCATCTGTGCTTTAAAATATGAATGTGGATAGAATGGCTTTTTTTTAAATTTATTTTAAAGGAATTGAAAGAATTTTCACAATATCAGGACATGATATATTGTGCAATACACATTTATATTGGACACCTGATCTAGTGAGAGGAGCTGGGGCTGGTTAGTGTGAAACAGAGGAGGCTGAGGACAGACCTCATGGCTCTCTACAGCTGCCTGAAAGGACCTTGTGGAGACGTTAGTGCTGGTCTCTTCTCACAGGTCATTATTGATAGAACAAGAGGGAATGGACTCAAGCTGCAATGGGGCAAGTTTAGGCTGGACATTAGGGATAATTTTTTTCCAGTAAGAGTTGTCAGGGATTGGAATGTGCTGCCCAGGGAGGTGTAGTCACTAAACCTGGCTCTGTTTAGAGATGGTGTGGATGTGGTGCCTGGGGGTATGGCTTAAGGCGAAGCTTGTAGAGTAAGGTTCTGGGTTGGACTTGGTGACCCTAAGGGGCCTTTCTGTCCTGAGTGTTTCTGTGATTCTGTGATAGTGTGATGTGTCCCTGCCCATGGCAGGGGGGTTGGAACTAGATCATCCTTGAGGTCCATTCGAGCCCTGACAATTCCATGATTCTGTGGTATCTCAATGGAAGTTCACTCCTGTAACTAGAAGCAAACCTGGAGTGTAAAGCAAACTTAAGCTGTAAACAAATTCCAATATTGCAATCAACATTCTGAAGAACAAAACACATCAATGTATTTAGGATAAAAAAGGACTTGAAGTATTTGTAGAGGTAGCCCAGCTAAGAATGACAAAGCTCCAGATCTCAATTCTTGGCAATGAAAGAATAAATGTGATGAGGAGTGACTGAGGGAGCTGGGGCTGGTTAGTGTGAAAGAGAGGAGACTGAGGGCAGACCTCATGGCTCTCTACAGCTACCTGAAAGGACCTTGTGGAGAGGTTGGTGATGGTCTCTTCTCACAGGGTAGTAGTAATAGAACAAGAGGGAGTGGCCTCAGGCTGAGACTGGGTAGGTTTAGACTGGAAGTTGGAAAAAGTTTTTCATGGAGGGAGTGGTCATGGACTGGAAAAAGCTTCCCAGGGAGGTGGTGGAGTCACCAACCCTGGATGTGTTTAAGGGTTGTTTGGATGCAGTGCTTAGGGATATGGTTTAAGGTGAATCTTGTAGAGTAAGGTTGTAGATTGGACTTGGTGATCCTGAAGGGTTTTGCCAACCTGGATGTTTCTGTGATTCTGTGATTCTGTAATGCCTGACTGAACATGAGCCAGTGTGCCCAGGTGGCCAAAAAGGCCACCAGCATCCTGGACTGGGTCAGCAATATTGTGGCCAGCAGGATCAAGGAAATGACTGTTCCCCTGTACTCGGTACTGGTGAGGCCACATATTGAATACCAGGATCAGTTTTGGGGCCCTCACTACAAAACGACAGACATTGAGGTGCTGGAGCTGGTCCAGAGAAGGACAACAAAGTTGATGAAGGGTCTATAGAATAGGACTAGTGAAGAGAGGCTGAGGGCTGTCAGAAGGAGAGGCGGCTGAGGGGAGACCTCATTGGTCTTCAACTACCTGAAGGAAGGCTGTAGCTAGGTGGGATTGG
Organism: Psilopogon haemacephalus; assembly: GCA_013396835.1. NCBI lineage: Eukaryota > Metazoa > Chordata > Aves > Piciformes > Megalaimidae > Psilopogon > Psilopogon haemacephalus. The sequence goes on from VWZI01019389.1 coordinate 22,598, forward strand.
TCTCTTCTGCCATGAACCTGGGGACAGAAGAAGAGGACCCAGCCTCAAGATGCAGCAGGGCAGGTTCAGGCTGGATGTTAGGAAGAAGTTCTTGACAGCAAGAGTGATTGGCATTGGAATGAGCTGCCCAGAGAGGTGATGGAGTCCCCATTTCTGGTGGTGTCTAAGAGGATGTGTTGGTTTGAGCTAATTGGAGAATTTGAGTGAGAAATTAGACTATTGCCTGAGAGAGTTAAACATACAGTGTCACTTCACCGAGTTTCACTGAGACAGAGAAAAAAGAATTGTTTTGGGAATGTTCCCAAAACATCCAGATAAGCCAGTGTGCTTGCACAGTCAGTCTGCTCTGGGTCCTTGCTGGCTCTGGCAGCTTCTTTCCTTTTGTCTCTCTGCCTTTGAACTAATTCAGAGTAAAATCACTAAAACCATTCATTCCTTCCTGCCACTAATCTTTCTGACCCATCTTCAGCTTATCTGCAGCATCACCAAGTGGTGAGATAAAGCTGGGGGAAAGGGGGAAAGGTGGTAGGGGTTTTGGTTTCCCTCTCTTGGGGATTTTGGTCTCCAGGAGGGATGTGGTGTCTGTATTCCCTTTTTACTGAATATTTCTGTAAATATCTGTTATATTTTGTAAATATTTTCTTGTATATTTGCATTGCTGTAAATATAAAGCTTCATTTATTAACTTCCAGTGTGTTTTTCTGAGTTTTAGCTGGGGTTTCAAAAGGTGGGGGGGGGCAGGTCACTGCAAACCCACTACAGAAGAGGCTGGATGAGGCATTTAGTTCATTAGAAGGTGTTAGGTGATAGGTTGGGCTCGATGATCTCAGACATCTTTTCCCATGTGGTTAATTCTGTTTTTCCTTGATTCTGTGCTCTCTACAAATCCCTGAAAGAAGGTTAGACTTAGGTGGGAGTTGGTTTTTTCTCCTTAGTAAGAAGTGATGAGATGAGAGGAAGTGGCCTCAGGTTGCACCAGGGGAGGCTTAGGTTGGACATCAGAGGAAACTTCTTTACTGCAAGGGCTCTCAAACACTGGCACAGACTGTCCTGGAGGTGTTTCAAGGAGGCAGAGATGTGCCTCCTTGAGGTTTAGCAGCAGACTTCGTAGAGTTAGAGACTGGTTGGACTTGATGATCTTAAAGGTCTTCTTCAATGGAAAAAATTCCAGGGTCCTGTGAACACTCTGCACTCTCTGAAATCCTTCTCTCATGAGCAGCAGTTTGATTTTCAGAAGGTGGTGCCTAAATTATGTATGGATTTTCTTACTGTTCACCTCTCAGCTGTTGAAAAGCAGAATCTAATTCCTTGCTGTATTATATTGCAGTACCTCTGTAGGCACCGAGAGATGAAGAACTATGTTTGCAGCAGTGGATCAGAAGCAAATCCTGTACAGCAATCTAAATGCTGTCGCTGAACCTGTGTTGCGTAGATTATCTATTTGGGGATTTATCAGGAGTATTTAATCTGATCTACTTCCTAAAAAACAAGACAATATTTGCTGGGTGACTGATGCTCCTTCTCTGTCCTGTCCAATGGAAGTAGTTTGCCTCACACTGTGAAGCAGGCATCGCTGGGTGACATCTGATTCTTAGTCCTTTTGCTGGCATTTCAAATCATACATCATAGAACAGCTCACGCTGGAAAACAGCTTAGAGATCACCTAATCCAACCTCCCTGCCATGGCCAGGGACACCTCTCTACCAGCCCAGGTCACTCAAGACCCCATGCAACTTGGCTTTGATCATCTCCAGGGAGGGGACATCCATAACCTCTCTGGACAACCCATTCCAGACTCTTGACACCCTCCTAGTGAGGAATTTCTTCCTAAGATCCAATCTAAATGAATTCTCCTTCAATTTCAGTCCATTTCCCCCTTGTCCTGTGGGTGGACACTCTGGTAAAAAGTTCTTCTGCTGCCTTCCTGGAGCATCCCTTCAGCTATTGGAAGGCAGCTCTAAGGTTCCCCAGGATACTTCTCTTCTTCAGGCTGAACACCCCAGCTCCCTCAGCCTATCCTCACAGCAGAGGTGTTCTAGCCCCTGGATAATCCTTGTGGTACTCTCCTCTGGACTTGTTCCATGAGATCATAATAAATTAAAAAATCACTTCAATAAAACAAATCTTCTGTGTTGTGGTTCCTATAGATTTTATGTGCTTGTTGCAGAGTTTTCAAACCAGAGCAGAGTGAAGACCCCAGGTACTAGAAACAACACCCATCATGAAATGGGATTAAATCATCAAAATGGCAAGCCAAGAAACCAAAAGAAGTTCCCTCAGTATCTTTTTGGCCCAGAGAAAGCCACAAAGATGAGTCAAGGGCTGAAGCAACTCTGCTATGAGGAGAGGCTGAGGGATCTCGAAGTGTTCAGTCTGGAAAAGAGAAGGCTCTGGGGAGGACCTCAGAGCTCAGAAAGTAAGGCTGAAGAGGCACTTTTCCTGAGGGTGTCTAGAAACAGGAGAAGAGGGAACTGTTTAAAGCTCAGGCAGAACAGAGTTAGGCTGGAGCTGAGGAAGAAGATGGTGAGGGGCCTGGAGCACAAACCCTATGAGGAGAGGCTGAGGGAGCTGGGGTTGTTTAACCTGGAGAAGAAGAGGCTCAGATGAGACCTCATTGCTGTCTACAACTACCTGAAGGTATGCTGTAGCCAGGTGGCGTTGGTCTTTACTTCCAGGCAACCAGCGACAGAATGAGGGGACACAGTCTCAAGTTGTGCCAGGGGAAGTATAGGCTAGATGTTAGAAAGAAGTTCTGCACAGCAAGAATGATTTGCATTGGAATGGGCTGCCCAGGGAGGTGGTGAAGTCACCATCTCTGGAGGTGTTTAAAAGGAGACCGGATGAGGCACTTGGTGCCATGGTTTAGTGAATTATAAGGTGTTGGTTGATAGGTTGGACTGAATGACCTTGGAGGTCTCTTCCAACATGATTCTACGATTCTACGATTCTTCAGTCTGAGGGTGATGAGACTCTGGAACAGCTGCCCAGAGAGGCTGTGGCTGCCTGCTCCCTGAAGGTGTTCAAGGACAGGTTGCATGAGGCCTTGAGCAGCTTAGTCTAGTGGAGAGGTGTCCCTGCCTATGGCAGGAGATTGCAAGGAAGAGCTCTGAGGTCCCTTCCAAACTGAGCCATTCTGGAATTCTTTGATTAAGTAACAGTTATTTCCCTAGGGTGGAAAAAAAACCTAATAAACTTGTTTTGCAGTGCCTGGGAGTAAAAATAACCCCAAAAGCTCAAACCAAACAATACCCCAATGCAACCCAAAACCTCTGCACCCAAGCTTTTGCCAAGAAAGGTGGTTTTTTTTCAGTTTGTTGTGAAACTTCAGAAAGACTGCAGTTAATTTTAACAGAATTTAGCTAATCCACCAAAAGGTTATCAACATTCTCTCTGAAGAAAGTGATTGTTGATGAGATTTAAATAAAATTGAAGAGCATTCAGCTGGAAATCAAAAGCAGTTAAGTAGAAATGGTCACTTCCATTGTTTGAAGACTGTAGCCACCTTGGTAAGCAGGATCTGTTTCCACAGAGACAAACCTTCAGCAGCAATTTTCATCTCCATTAGCCAGATGGACTTAGACTCAACATATCAAGAGACTAAATTCTTTTTTCTTTTGATTTAAGTGACTGACTGAAAAAGTCACTAGATTCGAGCTGCTGAATGTAAAGCAATTCTTTTGTCCCAGGTCACAGCGCAAATTTGTGTGAGAATTGAGTAGAGAAGCCAAACCTCCCAGCTCTTAGCCCTCTGGTCTTAACCACAATCCATACTAAGCTGTTTCCCAGTAGCCTAAAGTTTAATAAACAGTTCCATTCATGAATATAAAATAAATTACTTTTTACATTTGGATTCCCAGATCAGGCAATGAACAAAAGATTTAGCATAAATGTTAGAGTTCTCTCTTTATTCCACCACAGGACCTTTTTTTACTGTCTTGATACTTAAAATATTTTAGTTCTTCTTACAAAGCAACAGACAAAGTTTACAGAAGTTTCAAGGAGCCCAGAAAAAACAGCCATCGAGTCTTAGAATCATGTTGAGGCTGGGAGAGGCCTTTGAGATCACCAAGTCCAACTACTCACCTAGAGCTCATCATCCCATCACTACTGTTGAGCCATTGCCACTAGACCACATCTCTCAGAACTATATCCACATGTCTTTTGAATACCTCCAGGGCTGGGGACTCCCCTCAGCCTCCTCTTCTGAAGGCTAAAAATATCCAGATCTTTCAGGCATTCCTCAGAGGACTTGTCAAGGCCCTTCACCAGCTTCCTTGATCCTCTTTGGACACATTCCAACACCTCAGTGATGTTCTAGTAGTGAAGGGACCAAGCCTGAACACAGTATTTGAAGTGTGGTCCTAGCAGTGGCAAGTAGAGGGTGAAAATCACATCCCTGTATCTGCTGGCCACACTGTTCCTGATCCAAGCCAGGAGGCCACTGCCCTTTTTGGGCACCCGAGCACACAGCTGGCTTATCTTCAGTTGCCCATTAGTCCTTCTCCACCCAGCAGCTCTCCACTACTTGGCTCCAAGCCAAGCCTGAGCATTGTGGTGTATCTTTGTGACTCTCTCAAGCAGTTCCCTGAGGACCTTTGTGAACTGAGGGGCCCAGAACTGGACACAATATTCCAGATATGGCCTCACTAGGGCAGAGTAGAGGAGCAGGAGAACCTCTCTTGACCACACTCAGCACAGCCCTTCTAATCCATCCCAGGATGCTCTTGACCACTAGAGCACATTTCTGGCTCATGGGCATCCTTCCACCCACTAGGACCTCCAGGTTCTTCTCCCCTCACTGCTCTCCAGCAGGTCAGTCCCCAACCTGTACTGCTCCACGGTGTTATCCTTTCCCAGGTGCCAGACTCTCCCCTTGCCCTTGTTGAACTTCATTCAATGTATCCCTGCCCAACTCTCAGCCTGTCTGAGTCTGGCCTATTTACATTCCATCCCATGGTAATTCAAGGCTGAGGAGGGAAAAAAAAAAAATGGAAAAGAGATCTCACAAATTGAGGGTTTCATTGGAAACACCATGAAGTCAGCAACAGAGACCAGCAGAAAGAACTCTTCGTATTGTTTCTCAGTGCATAATAGCAAAAAGCAGGCTCTGGATGGAAGGGAAATTTGTTAGTAAGACCTTTGGACTGGCAGTAATTTATCAAGTTTCCCAGAGCCATTCCTCTACCTACTACTCCTCTCAGTTTCTTTAAATATAGTAACACTGAGGAATCTTCAGTTATTGTTTCTTCTGCACTGCTGGGCTGGCTGCAAGTTATGCAGAGATGTGATAGTGCACAGCTGCCCTCAGGCTCTATCAAGCATTGCTACAACAGCTGGAGAAGTTTCTGTCTGACAAAAATGTTCTCATCTGCTTTCTTGGCAGAAGAAGCTTGAAGTGGTAACAGCATCACACTAGCCACCTCTTCCTCCATACCTGAGAAAAGCATGGCAGGGCTGTGCCTCAAGGAGACAAGATCAGCTGGCAGAGTGATGTTGTTTCAGGGCAGAGCATTAAGTGAAACTGCAGACTTTTATGCCCCTCAAGAGTCTTCTCTTGTACAGTTAGTGCTTATTCCACAGGAAATGTGCTCTGGTGAGTAAAAAGGCTAAGAGCATCCTGGGGTGGATTAGAAGGGCTGTGCTGAGTTGGTCAAGAGAGGTTATCCTGCCCCTCTACTCTTCTCTAGTGAGGCCACATCTGGAATATTGTGTCCAGTTCTGGGCCCCTCAGTTCACGAAGAGAACTGCTTGGAGGAGTCCAGTGCAGAGCCACATGGATGCTGAAGGCAGTGGAAGATCTTCTTTAGGAGGAGAGCCTGAGGGAGCTGGGGCTGTGCTGCTGGGAAAGGAGGAGCCTGAGGGGTGACCTCAATCATGGTGGTAAAGATGTGCAGGGTGAGTGCAGAGAGGCTGGAGCCAGGCTCTGCTGGGTGATGCCCAATGACAGCACAAGGGGCAGTGGTGGAAGCTGAGGCATAAGAAGTTCCATGGAAACAGGAGGAGGAATTTTTTCCCCTATGAGAGTGACAGAAGCCTAGAACAGACTGCCCTGGGAGGTTGTGGAGTCTCCTTCTCTGGAAATATTCAAACCCCATATGGATGCGTTCCTGTGTGACCTACTGTAGGTGCTACTGCTGGTTGGGCTGGATGAGCTTTGGAGGTCCTTTTCATCTCCTGACATTCTGTGAGTCTGAAATATCTCCTTCAGAAAAAAACTATACTGGGAAGAGGGACACCACCTCCCCCCNCACAAAAAAAGTCATCCTTATTAAAGAAAGCAACAGCAATAAGACAGGAAACAGGCCCTGCCACTGTTGGGAATACCAAAGATTTAACTACAGTTTCTCTTCCCAGGTTATTTGCTATTAAAGAAATCATGACAGAGGAGCCATAGAAGCATAAAACTGTTGATGCTGAGAAAAGACTTTTAAGATCATCAAGTCCAACCACTTACCGAAAGTTCACAATTCCACCAATTCCAACAACTGCGTTGTTCCTTTTAAACACCTCCAGGGATGGTGAATCCACCACCTGCCTGGGCAACCTGTTCCAGTGCTTGAGAACCCTTCCCGTGAAGAATTTTTTCCTAATACTTTCCCTGGTGCAACTTGAAGCCATTTGCTCTTGTCCTATTTGCTCTTGTCCTATCACTTGTTCCATGTGAGAAAAGACTGAGCCCCACCATACTCCAACCTCTTTTGAGGTAGTTGTAGAGCAAAATGAGATTTGCACTCAGCCTCCTCTGCTGGAAACTAAGCAGCCCCAGCTCCCTCAGCCACTTCTCTGAAGACCTGTTCTCCTGACCCTTCACCAGGCCTAACGAAAAACACTGAGATATTCTTTTCATTCCCTAGCAACACTTCTGGAGCACTTTGGCTAGGGCAAACTTCAAAAGAAAGACTGAATCTCAGGGTCACAGGATGTTAGGGGTTGTACATCTTTGTGCCCATCCCCCCTGCCAGAGCAAGACAAGAGAATCTAGCACAGGTGGCACAGGAACACATCCAGACAGGGCTGGAAAGGCTCCAGAGAAGAAGACTCCTCTTTTCCTGACTGAATGCCTCCAGTTCCCTCAGACATTCCTCACAAGACTTGTGTTCAAGGCCCTTTGCCAGCTTGGTTGCTCTTATACGGGCATGACTGAGCCCCTCAATTTCATCTTACAGTGTGGGGCCCAAGCCTGAACACAATATTTGAAGCATGGCTTCAAGTATTTGCTGAATGAAATTTTACCTACCAAAACAGTTAACTTCTAGGTGTAAATAAAGACATAAATATATAATATATATTATTATTATTAATGCAGTGATGCCCTACTGTTTTAATGTTTATTTGTTTTGGTGGGGTTTTTTTGGCTCCTATTTCACACTAAGTCTTCGGTTTCTTATGGGAAGAACTGCTTCTTTCAGAGTTTTTCTGCATTTAGTAATGGCAATGATGACTACATATGTGCAATACCTCACAACTACTTGATTCAGCAGGCTGCTTTGGACTGTAAATCTGTTCTTCAAAGTATAGGAGAGGGCTGGAGCACCTCTCCTCTGAGTAAGGCTGAGAGAGTTGGGGTCGGTCAAACTGGAGAAGAGAAGGCTACCAGGAGACCTTCTTTTGGCCTTCCAGTCTCTGAAGGGGGCTAAAAGAAAGCTGGGGAGGGACTTTTTAGGGTGTCAGGTAGTGATAGGACTGGGGAGAATGACCTCCTTGCTCTCTACAGCTACCTGAAAGGGAGGCTGTAGCCAGGTGGGGTTGGTCTCTTCTGCCAGGCACCCAGGGACAGAAGAAGAGGACATAGCCTCAAGGTGCTGCAGGCCAGGTTCAGGCTGGATGTTAGGAAGAAGTTTTTCACAGCAAGAATGGGAATTTGCTGCTCAGGGAAGTGGTGGAATCCCCATCCCTGGAGGTGTTTAAGAGGAGGCTGGATGAGACATTTAATGCCATGGTTTAGCTCATTAGAAGGTGTTGGGTGATAGGTTGGACTGGATGATCTTGAAGGTCTTTTCCAATCTGGTTAATTCTGTGATTCTGTAGCTCCAATCTTGGTCTGGATAACAGAAGTTAAGAGAAAGAGGATGAAGAAAGATGGGAAGCGTACCAATCATGGTCTGCGATTAGTAGACTGAAATGCATCTGGTTTGTCTTTCTCGCACCACATAACGAACAGAGGGCAGCAGGACTGTTTCTGATGAAGCACAAAGCACTCATCTGCCAAATGGAAGCCTTTTGCAAGAACAGATTGGTTCTGATGAATTGCTGACAAAGCACAAAAAAACCTCTAACCATCAACCTGCCTCTTTTCTGCCTGCTCACTTGTGAGGCTACCAGAGTCAAAGGACACCATGGAGAAACAAAGAACGCTTCAGGCACTCATCTGTGGAGACTGCTGAGTGGTTGGCACTTGGAAAAACCAAGTCACTTCTCTAAAGTAGCTACTGATGACACCACATTGGGCAGAAGTCTCTGGATGACCTGGATTGATGGGTTAAGGCCAATTGTATGAGGTTTTAGAAGCCAAGTCTTGGGTCCTGCATATGGCTTGCAACAATGCATCATGAAAACTTTGGACCAGGCCAGAGTTGCTGGAAATTGCCTCACAGAGAAAGACCTGGGGGTGTTGTTGCACAGAGAGTATGTGCCCAGATGGCCAAGAAAGCCACCAGCATCCTAGTCTAGATCAGCAATGTGACCAGCAGGACCAGGGTAGTGATTGTTCCCCTGTCCTTAGCACTGGTGTGGCCACACCTTGAGTGCTGGGTTTACTTTTGGGGTCTTCACTCCAAGAAAGACTTTGAGGGGATGGAATGTGTGCAGAGAAGGGCAACACAGGTGGCAAAGGGTTTGGGGAACAGGGCTGGTGAGAAGTGGGTGAGGGAACTGGAAGTGTTTAGCCTAGAGAAAAGGTCTGAGGGTGAGACCTCCTGGCTCTCTAGAGCTCCCTGAAAGGAGATTGAAGCAAGCAGGGAAGTTGGTCTCTTCTCCTTAACTATCAAGTGACAGAACAAGAGGAAAGAGCAAGAAATTGTGCCAGGGGAGGTTTAGGTTGGGTATCATGAAAAAAACCCTTCCTGCAACCTGCCCAGGCTGCCCAGGGAGGTGGTGGGGTCACTGTCCTTGTAGGAGCTAAAAAAGAGGTAGCCATGGCACTTTGGGACATGGTGTAATGGCCACAGTGATGTTAGGCTGATGGCTGGACTCAATCATGGAGTTTTCTGTGTTCATCTTTGCACCTGTTAGCCCTTGTACTGTCCCTGGGCACCAGTGAAAACCATTGATCTCATCCTCCTGACACCCAGAAGTATGCCTTTGGTCTGCAGAGGAGCAAGGCTCAGGCAGAGCCTTTCTGCAACCCAGCCCCTGTCAGCAACTCTTCCCATCAATGTTCTCCCTGCTAGAAGCAGCCACTGCCTGTGCAAATCTGCCCTGAATTTCAGAAAGTGCCTCACTAAGCAGAGCCTGGGCTGAGAAGTCAAATCACTTCTGGTCTAGCTCAAACCAGTCCATATTGTTATATCACAGAAGCACAGAATCGTCAGGGCTGGAAAGGACCACAAGGATTATCCAGTTCCAACCCTCCTGCCATGGGCAGGGACAGCTCACACTACATCAGCTTGCCCAGAGCCACATCCAGCCTGGCCTTAAAAACTTCCAGGAATGAGGCTTCCACCACCTCCCTAGGCAAGCTGTGCTAATCTCTCACGACCCTCATGATGAAGAACTTCCTGATGTCTAATCTGAATTTGCCCTCCTCTAGCTTGGATCCATTCTCCCCAGTCCTATCACTACCTGACACCCTAAAAAGTCCCTCTCCAAATTTCTTGTAGCCCACTCCAGATACTGGAAGGCCTAAAGAAGGACTCCTCAGAGCCTTGTCTTCTCCAGTCTGAACAATCGCAACTCACTCAGCCTGCATATAGGACTTGAATGTTCCCTCCTAGGAACACCTGCTCCATGCAACCTAAGCCAAGACAACATTGCTATCGAGTACAAATGTTCATTCTTCATTTGCAGTACTTTTCCAGGGCATGTTTTAAGGGGAGGGCCTTGGTACTACAACTTTAATTATTTATTTTTACTCTGATTAATGTGTGAGAGAGCTGACAAGACTGGAGTGAAAAAAACAAAAAAAGTGAAGGCAGATAATTGCTACATGGATATTTACTTATAGTAAACTACATGTCCCTAGGCAGTACTCAGAATATAATCATCTCCCAATCTATCATGTACTGGCTGGAAAAATCACTTCAAACTCGTCATGCCTCCTGACTCCAAGCAGAAGGCTGCTTGATGAGAAGGCACCACAGGAGTATTCTGTGTGTAACTAGTGAGAGATGAATGCCCCAGCAATCAGCAGCTTGCCTTGCATGCCTGTCCTGGTACGGGTGTGACAAACACCCTAGAGTTGGTCCAGCCCCTGAGGTCTCTCCTTCCCCTCCTGTTCAAGGTCCAGTAGGGGTTGAGGGGCAGGGGCACCCCACATGGCCCCGGGACCCAGGGAGACCCCGGGCTGCACGTATGCGTGGAGTTTTTTGAACCAATTGGTCAGCTAGAGAATGCTGAATACCTATTGGACAGTTTCACGCACCCCCTAGGGTATTTAGGCAGGGGACAGCAGCCATTAGGGGCTCTTCATCGCTCTTCTTAGCTCTTCCTCGCTCTTCTTCGTCGTTTCCCCATGTGGCTGTGAAGAGCCCAGCCACGTGCAAGGCAGCAGGCAGCAAAGCATAGCAGCTTTCCAGAGAAGCGGCACGATTAATCCCCTTCTCTCCCTCTCTCTTTCTCTCCCTATCCAGGCTAAGTCGGTCTTTTCCTTCTTCCCCTCGGGTTCGCGAAGGGGCGTGGTTTTCCCCTCGCACCCCAGGGCTTTGTAGGTGCGGCTGGGGTCTATTCTGTTTGTATGCTCTCTGTTCCCTAAATTCTGACTGTTAAACTGTTTTACCTGGCGTTTTGAGCAACTCGTGCGTTTGTTTTCTGCCAACAGTGAAATCCAAAGAACCCCGGGGGCACCAGGACTCCCCTCCATGGGATATCGCACTTAGTTAAACAATATCTCGTGGCGTTACAATGCCTCATCCCCTACTCAGACCTTGCACTCCTTTGCATCTGCAGTGAGCAGTTTAAAAGGACGTGGAAACAAGCAGAGTTCCTACAATGATAAGCTGTACAGAAGTTCCTTTCTCATTTGATCAGTCAGGACCTAAAAATACAACTCTACAGAGTAATTTTTTTTTTGTGGCATTGCTTCGACTAACAAAGTTTAGAGGTGGTACAAAGTTAAAATCATCTGAACAAAAATAGGGCTATGGTTTAGGGCGAATCTTGTAGAGTAAGGTTCTGGGCTGGACTTGGTTATCCTGAGTCTTTTCCAACCTGAATGTTTCTGTGATTCTGTGATATAGTCCAACCCCCCCTGCTAGAGCAGGATTATCTACACTAAATCACCCAGGAACACATCCAGGTGGGCTTGGAATAACTCCAGAGAAGGAGACTCTACAGCCTCTCTGGGCAGCCAGCTCTGGGGCCCTGTCACCTTCACAGTGAAGAAATATTTTCCTTATCTTTAGGTGGAATCTTCTGTGTCCTAGTTTGTGTCCATTGCTCCTTGTCTTGTCCCTGGACTCTACTGCTAGCCTGGCTGCGATTTCACCTTTAATTCTTTTTTTTAATATCACTCCCCACTTTTATAGTTTACTAATAAAATATGTTGTGTTTGCTGTAGTAATTCTTCTAGCAAGAATTCAAGTAACTTATATGACTTCTTATTACATTGTATTGCTATAGTAACTTGAATTAGTAAAGTCACTTTGCAGAGAAACTCACAACTCTGTGTGTGCTTATTGCCACAGAGGTATGCAAAAGAGTTGAATGGGCCCTACAAGAAAGCTTGGAAGGGACTGTTTATAAAGGCCTGTAGTGATAGGATCAGAGAATCACAGAATGTCAGTGACTGTGAAGGGACCTCCAAAGCTCATCCAGTTCAGCCCCCCTGTCAGAGCAGGAGCACTGTAGAGATTTTGGAGGTTCACCCTCCCCCCCTGCCCCCCCATACCTCAATACTAGATTGCATTGGGTTTAAGCCAGCTACCCCTGAGCCCAAAAGCCCAATAAATACTCAATCTGATTTGGAAGTAAAAAAGGTATAAAACTTTAACAATAAATAGGAGGGAAAAGATGTTTTGTTTTTTTTTTTTTTACAGAAGGTGGGAGAAAAAGGGGACTTAGAATGCAGGATATGGGAGAATGAGGGAAAAATACAGAAGCTGGAGAGAAGGAGAAAAAGGGGAAAAAAATACAAATACAACCTGTGGAAGGCAATTGAGTCCAAAGGCTGAGATGGATGGTTTTGATGTTGGATGAAGGCAGGATGTAGGAATTTGATGGTGAAAAGCAGTTAGTCCAAGTTGCAAATAAAAATGGTGGTACTGTCCGTATGTTGGCTGAGAGCATGTGGTGGTCTGGCAGCTGAGAGCAGCAAAGACTTGCTCAGGCAGTTAGGACGAGAAGAAGAGAAGAAGAGAGAGGAAGACAGAGAGAGAAAGAGAAAGAGAAAGAGAAAGAGAAAGAGAAAGAGAAAGAGAAAGAGAAAGAGAAAGAGAGAGAGAGAAAGAGAAAGAGAAAGAGAAAGAGAAAGAGAAAGAGAAAGAGAAAGAGAGAAAGAGAAAGAGAAAGAGAAAGAGAAAGAGAAAGAGAAAGAGAAAGAGAAA
>VWZI01019389.1:35653-46282 GCA_013396835.1 Psilopogon haemacephalus
GAGAGAGAGAGAGAGAGAGAGAGAGAGAAAGAAAACAAGCTGTCTTCCCCTGGAGAAAAGTCAGACCACCCCTTGGGAGGAGTCAGAGGGCTTAACCCTTTACATAGATTAACCAGACTAACTCAGCCATCTGGAAGTTAAAGAATGAAGCTTTTATATTCACATCTTAACACAATTTACAAGCATATATATATATATATATATATAACAGATATTTACAACTATATACAGTAATATACAAGTTAAAAGTAATACAAAAATACAAGACCCCTCCCAGCAGTCACAGTGCCTGGGATGGGCTCCCAACCACACTTCCACCTTATTTCCATCCTTTTCCTTATCTCAGAATCTCTCTTATGTGCAGGTGAGATCGAAAGGTCAGCAAGGGGTGTTAGAAGCAGAATGATTACTTGGGAATGTGCAGGGTCAGGCAGAAGAGTTAATTTGGCAACAGCCAGGCAGAGACTGCATTATCTATGTTTGTGTCCTTGCTTTTATATGCCCTAGCAGAACAAATGGGTAATTTAAATATCACCTTATTTTTCTTATCACAGCCAATAATTTAATTTCTCTCATTAAAACATTCCAACTTGCCTCAAACCACAACAAGCACCTAGAGCAGATCACACAGGAACACATCCAGATGGGTCTTGAATATCCCTAGATGAGGGATGGTGGTTTAAAACTAGAGCAGGACAGAGTTAGATTGGACATCAGGAAGAAGGTCTTTACTACAAGGGTGGTGAGACACTGGAACAGGTTGCCCAGAGAGGCAGTGGAGGCACCATCCCTGCAGATATTCAAAGTCAAGCTTGATGGAGCTCTGAGCAACCTGATTTAGTTGGAGCTGTCTCTGCTTGTAGGAAATCCTTTGTTAGCCTTTGCTCAGAGTATTGAGAGACTGGTGTGGGGATGTTTTGAGTTTACTGGAATGAAAGCTGTGGGTACGGGGTGCCACTGAGCTGATGGAAAACTGCTGCTAGGGCATGGAAAGATAAGTGTGAAGACTGAAGAGATGTAAAGAGGAGAAAGTTTTTGTTAGAGATAATGAGTGTCTAGGAGCCAAGTAGAAAGAATGTAAGCGTTGTCCTGAATATGGAGTTGTGCTCTGATAAACTGTTGCTTCCCAATCACTACTGTACACAGCTGCGCTAACCAATTATTATTTGATACAATGAAAAAGCTTTGGATTTAAAATATGTAAGTTAGTGCTTTGCACACGATAAACAGACATCTTGCTTGTATCAGGCATCATCCCATCTCTCCATCACTGTTATCTGCTCAGTGCAGGGATTGGGATGGACTAGGTGACCTTTGAGGGTCCCTTCCAACCCAGTGCATTCTATGATCTATCTTCCATACCTAAGTCACCTCCAGGTTTAATGCTCCAGGTTTACACTCATCCCTCTTTTCTACCTTTTTGACTGCCACCCCTGCTTTTCACTCCTCTCCAAAGATTTTTCTGTGGCAAAATCTTCTCCAAAGATTTTTCTGGTATTGATGCTTATCATCCCCCTGCTTTTTTCTTTTGCCTTTGTTAAGGCAGATAATAGGTAAAATCAGAATCATAGAATCATAAAATCATAGAATCATTTTGATTCAAAGAGACCTCCAAGATTATAGAGTATGGCCTTCAAAATACCACCACCATGGCCATGAAACCACATCCCAAAGTGCCATGGCCACAGGTTTCCTGAACTTGTCCGGCCATGGTGACTCCACCACCTCCCTGGGCAGCCTGTTCCAATGCCTGGCCAGTCTTTATTTTTCCTAATCTCCAACCTAAACCTCCCCTGGCATAATTTCAGGCCGTTTCCTCTCATTCTATCATCTGATGCTACAAAGAAGAGACCAACCCCACCTCACACCAATCTCCTTTAGAGAGCAATGAGGTATCACCTGAGGGTTCTCCTCTCCAGACTCAACACCCCCAGTTCTCTCAGCTGCACCTCACCAGCCCTGTTCTCCAGACCCTTCACCAGCTTTGTTGTCCTGCTCTGGACCCACTTCAGCCTCTCAATGTCCTTCTTGGAGTGAAGACTCCAAAACTCAAGCTAACTGAAGACACAGGAAGACTGCTCTCCATACCAGAATCCTATGGGAGAGTCACTGGAACATGATTGCTTTGTAGAGGATCTCTCCCTGTTGTTGTGACAAGCACTTCATATTAGATTTTCTTAATGCCTGGTTTCTGAAGCATGAAATGTTATTGCACTCAGCAGGAACAGTTCTATATACTATTAATTATTTTAGTGTGATCCTCCCTAGGTAGCCCAAAAAAAGAATTTCTAACTCTGCATGGCAGAAAGTGAGATTAACTCTGGTCTACAGCACGAGAAAGCTGTGTTACATATTCGTGATTAACTCTGCTGTGGTTTATTTACCAGTCTCCAAATGCAAAACAAGATGCCAGATGCTGCAGAGATGTACCGAGTAATTTTCACAAGGAATTGGTGGAATTTCATCACATCTTCAAACTAAGTAACTTGGTCAGACCCTAAGGCCATGCAGTGAGGCATCAGCAGAGCGGATGAAAGACTGCTTCAAACCCCAGTCAGAATCAGCAGCGTTCAGAGAGAGCTAACTTTAATTCTCTCAAAGCCCTCTGGCACTCAATAGTGTGTCCTAGGGGTAGGCATTCAATATTTAACAACCAATTTAAACATTCTCCTAAAATTGTTTTCTTTATGGGTCCCAGAAGCTACTTGCATAAGGGCTACCACACTTTTGGGTGATCTTGAAATGGAAAAGATGTAGATCTGATGTACAGTTCTGCCTACTTAATACCCCAGAGCTTTCTCAGACAGTTTCACATAGCCACAGAATTGTAGGGGTCAGAAAGGATCTCTGGAAATCATCTAGTCCAACCGCTCTTCCAAAGCAGCCTCACCTAAATCCCATTGCATAGGATCATGTTCAGGCAAGGCTTGAAGGTCTCCAGAGAAGGAAACTCCACAACCTCCCTGGGCAATCTGGCCCAGGGCCCCAGCATCCTCAAAGCAAATTGTTTTCTCCTGAAGTTCAAGTGAAACCTCCTGGGTTCTAGTTTGTGCCTCTTGCCTCTTGTCCCATCACTCAGCACCGTTAGAAAGAGTCACCCCCATTTTCATGACCACCAGCCTTTAGCTAGACAGTCACCAATGTACCTACAGATATACCAAATATAGGCTGTATGAATATATAGAAAGAAAGCCAAAGGGCAAGACTTGGACAATTCTTCTCAGACTTATATAGGCCCTTCACTTAACTGCTTCTTTACTATCAAAGCACCTGTAAGAGTTCAACACATTAGCAACATACAACATGGTTTTCCTTCACTCATTACAAACATTAATTCACTACAGACTAAAGCAAGAATTCTAAGAAAACCACAGAAAATATCCTGTTGGAAGAGACCTCCAAGCTCATCCAGTCCAATCTCCCACACAGCATTGAAGGGCCAACACTAAACTATGTCCCCAAGCACCAGCTCCACAGGCTGTTTAAACACCTCCAGGGATGGAGACTCCATCATGCCCTGGGCAGACCATTCCAGTCTCTGAGAACCCTTTCTGGGATGAAAGATTTCCTACCATCTAGCCTGAACCTCCCTTGGAACAGCTTGGAACCATTTCCTCTGCTCCTGTCCCTTGCCACCAAGGAGCAGAGGCTCCAACCTTGCTGTAGTGGGTTTGCAGTGACCTGTCCCCCCACCTTTTTAAAATGCCGGCTAAAACTCAGAAAAACACACTGGAAGTTAATAAATGAAGCTTTATATTTACAGCAATGCAAATATGCAAGCAAATATTTACAAGATATAACAGATGTTTACAGAAATATACAGTGAAAAAGGGTAATACACACCACACCCCAAGAGAGGATAATCAAACCCCCCCTACCACCTTTCCCCCCTTCCCCCAGCTTTATCTCACCACTTGATGATGCTGCAGATAAGCTGAAGATCAGGGAGATTAATGATAGGAGAAGAATTCAGTCGTTTTAGTGATTGAACCCTGAATTAGTTCAAAGGCAGAGAGACAAAGGAAAAAAAAGCTGCTGGAGCCCACAAGACCCAAGCCAGACTGGCCCTCTGCAAGCACACTGGCTATCTGGATGTTTACAGAACATTTCCCAAAACAATTTTTTTTTCTCTGTCTCAGTGAAACTCGGTGAAGTGACACTGTAGGTTTAACTCTCTCTCAGCCAATAGTCTCATTTCTCACTCAAATTCTCCAATTAGCTCAAACCAACACACTTGCTCCTTCAGTCCTTGCTCCTCCAATCCTTACTCCAGTAGAGAGCAAGGAGGTCTCCCTCAGCCTCCTCTTCTCCAGCCTGAACACCCCCAGCTCCCTCAGCCCCTCGTCACAGCCCAGCTGCTCCAGCCCCTTCTCCAGCCTTGCTGCCCTGCTCTGGACAGGCTCCAGCCCCTCAATGACCTTCCTGCAGTGAGGGGCCCAGAGCTGAACACAGCACTCAAGGTGTGGCCTCCTCAGTGCTGAGCACAGGGGATGACCCCTTCCTGTCCCTGCTGCCCACTCTGCCATTGGCTTTCTTGGCCAAAAAAAATCAGGATGTCATAACATGAACATTACTCTGAGGTTTGTATCTACACTTGGCTTAATTATTTCCTATTAATTCTACCACAGTTATATTATGCTAAAAATCAGTTTTATACGAACAGTTTTATTGCAAGGCAGAGACTTTGCCCCAGCCATCTTTAATACCTAAATCTACTTTTATTTTATATTATTTTTTCTGAGCTTGCATTACAGCACTATAATAAATCCAGCTGTTAGACTCTATTTGTGCACACCAAAAACACCTCAGATTTTTCTTTCCCTCATATATGTCTCAGTGTAGTGCATGTGAGTCTGCTTTCCAAAAAGCTGCAGTCCAGCTTAGTAAGTCTTCTTAAATTTTCTCCTTGTTTGAAAGTCATTCCTCTCACCACCGTTACTTGAAGATCACTGCACTGCATATCATCAGTAAAGCTGACCTCAAGAATCATCCAGTTTCAGCTCCCCTGCCATGAGCAAGGACACCTCACACTAGATCAGCTTGCTCACAGACACATCCAGCCTGGCTTTCAAAACATGCAGGGATGAGGCTTCCACCACCTCCCTGGGCAATCTGTGCCAGTCTCTTACCACCCTCATGATGAAGAACTTCTTTCTGCAGCAGCACTGGCTGGGAGGTGATCTGCTGGAGAGTAGTCTTGTGGAGAAGTACTTGGGAGTGCTGGTGTGCACCAAGTTCTGCATGGAACAATGTGCCCTGATAGCCTAAAAGGCTAATGGGGTACAGGGGGGTATTCAGAAGCGTGTGGACAGCAGATCCAGGGAGTTTCTCCTTCTCCTCTACTCTGTCCTGATGAGACCCCCACCCGGAATATTGTATCCAGTTTTGGGCTCCCCAGTTCAAGAGGCACAGGGATCTGATGGAGATAGTCCAAGGCAGGGTTGCAAGGATGCTGAAGGGACTTGTGCACTGACTGATGAGGAGAGGCTGAGAGCCCTGGGGCTGTTCAGTCTGCACAGGAGAAGGCTGAGAGGGGATCTGAGCAATGCCTATCAAGAACTGAGGGCTGGGGGTCAGAAAGGAAGGCACAGGGACAGCCTCTGCTCACTTGTGCCCTGGAATAGCACAAGGGGCAAGGGATGGAAGCTGCAGTACAGGAAATTGCACCTCAAGAGGAGGAAGAACTTCTTTGCTATAAGGGTGACAGAGCAGTGGGTTGGGCTGCCCAGAGAGATTGTGGAGTCTCTTTGTCTAAAGCCTTTCCAGCCCTGTCTGGATGTGTTCCTGCACCACCTGTGCTGGATTCTCTGGTTCTTCTCTGGCAGGAGGGTTGGATTGGAATCTTTCCAGAGGTCTCTTCCAACATCTAACATCCTGGGATCCTGTGAAATTAATCAAACCAGATGTTTTGGGTTCGTTTTTTAGGGTTTTTTTTGGGTCTATTCTGAAAATATCATGAAGTGTGCTGCATTAATTAATTTCCTTACAGTTGCACCATGAGTTTAAAATTACCTTTTTTTTTTTTTTAGTGACTTTTTTGTGACATAGTTAACATTCACAGCATCACAGAATGATGAGGGTTGGAAGCGCCCTCTGAAGATCACATAGTCCAAATTCCTTGTTAAAACAGGGTCACTCACAGCAAGCTGACCAGGGTCACAGCGTCCAGGTGGGTTTAGAATCTCTCCAGAGGAGGAAACTTTATAACCCCTCTGGACAGCCTGCTCCAGCGCTCTAGCACCTTCACAGCAAAGAGGAATGAGTGATCAGGCATTGGCACAGACTGCCCAGCGAGTCACCATCCCTAGAGGTGTGCAAGAAATCTGTGGCACTTTGGGGTGTGGTATAATGGTCACAGTGATCTTAGGTTGGTAGCTGAACTCAGTGGTTTTAGAGGTCTTTTCCAACCAAACCAATCATATGATTCTATATTTCAGATGCTGAAGATGTCAACAAATTCCTGCTACAATCCCTCACAGCCTTCTTCTAGCTATGCATAGATGATTTCTTTGGAACACTTATTTCTGTTTGTTGAAGCTACACCAGACTGGTGATGGAGAAAAAAAAAATCATATTTTATTGTGAAACTTTGTTTTGATAGAAGATTGCCAGGCAGTTGGATTTTATATTTAAAAGCCATAGCAACAGCAGAGAAAGAGCTTTACATGCACCTTGGCTGCCTGCAGCTGTCCTGAAATTCTTCGCAGTGCACGCAGTGCTTTGTCTCTGCAGTTCAGAAGGCAAATGACAATCTGGGCTGCATGAGAAGCACCACAGCCAGCAAATCCTGAGACAGGATTCTGTCACTTTACTCTGTTGAAATCTCATCTGCAGAGCTGGGTTCAGCTCTGGAGCCCTCAACACAGGAAGGACATGGACCTGGTGAAGCAGGTCCAGAAGAGGCCACAAAAATAATCAAGAGGTTGGAGCAGTTCTGCTAGGTGGACAGGCTGAGGGAGCTGGGGGTGTTCAGCCTGGAGAAGAGAAGGCTCCAGGCAGATCTAAGAGCAGCCTGCAAGGATGTGAAGGGGCTACAAGAAGGCTGCAGAAAGATTGTTTTCAAAGGCCTGCAGGGACAGGATGAGGGCAATGGCTTCAAACTAGAGCAGAGCAGATTGAGATCGGATGTGAGGAACAAGTTTTGCACCATGAGGGTAGTGGAACACTGGAGCAGGTTGCCCAGGGAGGTGGTTGGGTCGCCATCCCTGGAGATTGTCAAGGTCAGGTTCAACAAGAGTTCAAGCAACCTGATCTAGTTGCAGATGTCCCTGCATATTTCATAAATCCTATTCTATAGATTCTATAAATGCAGAGCTGTTTTTAGAGGGGCATCTTCAAGATAGGGTTTGTAGTGGGGTTTTTGTTTGATTTTATTACGTATTTTAGATAAGTCAAAAAACAACTTAGCAAAGGTTTAAAGGGGAAAAAAATTGCAATTTCTGCCTTGCTATCAAATGAGCAACATAAGAATATCTTCTTAGCTGCTCACGGCTATAAGGCTTGTGCTCTAGAATTTAAGACCCTTGAGAAAAAGTGGGAACAGGCAGGTTGAACATCAGAAATCTGGTAACAGTGTAAAAAACTTCAAGTAATGTAAAACATGATTAGTCACAGCTTTAAATTATTTTTTTAAAGTCTATTCATAGAGGAATTTTAGGAGTCTACAAACACTCCAGACTGCTGCAATTCAGGACACTTTACAAGAGTAGGAAGCTGAGGAATGGATCACAGAATCACAGAATTGTAAGGGCTGGAAGGGACCTCAAGGATCATCCAGTTCCAACCCCCCTGCCTTGGGCAGGAGCACCTCACACTAGAGCAGCTTGCCCAGAACCACAATCAGCCTGGCCTTTCAAAACATCCAGAGATGAGGCTTCCACCACCTCCGTGAGCAACCTGTGCCAGTCTCTCACCACTCTCCTGCTGAACAACTTCTTCCTAATGTCAAATATCAACCTCCCTTCCTCTAGATTGGATCCATTCCCAGTCCTATCACTACCTGACACCCTAAAAAGCTTTCTTGGAGTCCCCTTCAAATACTGTGTGTTGGTTTGAGCTAATTGGAGAATTTGAGTGAGTTAAACATAGCGTGTCACTTCACCCAGTTTCACTGAGAGAGAAGAAAGAAGATTGTTTTGAGAATGTTCCCAAAACATCCAGATAAGCCAGTGTGCTTGTGCAGTCAGTCGGCTCTGGGTCCGCGCTGGCTTCAGCAGCTTCTTTCCTTTGTCTCTCTGCCTTTGAACTAATTCAGAGTAAAATCACTAAAACCATTCATTCCTTCCTGCCACTAATCTTTCTGACCGATCTTCAGCTTATCTGCAGCGTCATCAAGTGGTGAGATAAAGCTGGGGGAAGGGAGGAAAGGTGGTAGGGGGTGGTTTGGTTTCCCTCTCTTGGGGATTTTGGTCTCCAGGAGGGGTGTGGTGTCTGTATTCCTTTTTTACTGTATATTTCTGTAAATATCTGTTATATCTTGTAAATATTTGCTTGTATATTTGCATTGCTGTAAATATAAAGCTTCACTTATTAACTTCCAGTGTGTTTTTCTGAATTTTAGCTGGGGTTCTAAAAGGTGGGGGGGGCAGGTCACTGCAAACCCACTACATACTGGAAGGCCACAACAAGGTCTCCTCAGAGCCTTCTCATCTCCAGACTGAACAACCCCAAGTCTCTCAGCCTGTCCCCATAGCAGAGCAGCTCCAGTCCTCTGAGCATCCTTGTGGCTCTTCTCTGGACATGTTCCAGCACCTAAAAATCTTTCTTGTAATAGAGGCTCCAGAACTGGGCACAGTGCTCCAGGTGGGGTCTCAGCAGAGCAGTGCAGAGGGGCAGAATCCCCTCCCTTGCCCTGCTGCCCACACTGCTCTGGATGCAGCCCAGGCTCTGCTTGGCTCTCTGGGCTGCAAGTTCACACTGCCTGCTCATGTTGAGCTTCTCACCCTCCAGCACCTCCCAGTCCTTTTCCTCAGGGTTGCTCAGAAGCCAGGCACTGTCCAGACTGTGTTGGTGCCTGGCATTGCCCCAACCCAGACACAGGATGTCCTAGCAAGTGACCTATTCAAAGACCATGGAGCCCAGCACAGGAAAATTGCTCTTTGAAGTACTGGCACTGGACAGGGCTACTCAGGCTTCATGGAAGTCAGGTCACCTTCTCCTGAATATCTGAAACATAAACTAAAGAGGTTAGAACCCTTTTTGTGCAGGGTAAAGAGAGTCTGAAGTTGTAAATCCTATTACCCTGTGCTTTTGCTGGTAGTTCTCCACTACACAAACAACTGACTATGAACGAATGTTGTTTGTCCAGCTGCTGGTTTGCCATTAAAACAACTGCCTGCCATCCCTAACACCATGTGGAGATCATAAAGCAGTTGTAGATCCTTTCATTATTTTCCTTTCATGCTATGTATATTTATCTTTCAATCTTTTTGCAAATAGCTTGCTCTTCGCATCAGTTTCTCTTGAGGCAGACATTTCATTTCTCAGCTGCCCACTAAGTAGAACTGCTGTGGCTGACAAGGTGTCATTAGTGAAATGCAGTAATTAAATCATGTCTAGTTATGGACTCATGTCCCCTTCTACAACTTTTTTCAGACTCTGGTATTTTCTCTCATTCTTTTGGACTGGAGATAATAAAAGATACTGCTTATGCCCAACTTATTTCACTTTATAATGCCTACACACTTGCTGGCAATTCTTAGAAGGTCAGATACACAACAGCAAGCAAAGCGGGAGATGCATCATATAAAGGTCACTTCATGAGGGTAGGAATGCAAGCAGATTATCTCATAAGCACAGCAAAAAAAAATTATTGCTCTGCTTTGCAGAGATTGTTTTAAAAAACAAGAATAGTAGGACTAGGGCCCCCAACACAAGAAGGGCTAGAACCGGTCCAGAGGAGGCCACAAAGATGATCAGAGGGCTGGAGCCCATCCCTGGTGGGCACAGGCTGAAGAAGTTGGGGCTGTTCACCTGAAGAAGAGAAGGCCCCAGGAAGACCTTAGAGCAGCTTCTAGTGCCTGAAGGGGCTCCAGAAGAGCTGGGGAGGGAGTTTGGATGAGGGCTGGGAGTGACAGGATGAGGGAAAAGGGCTTTGAGCCGGGAAATCAAGACTGGAAATGGTGAAAAAATTCTTCACAATAAGAGTGGGGAGACACTGGAACAGCTTGCCCAGGGAGGTTGTGGGTGCCCTTTCCCTGGAGATGTTCAAGGCCAGGTTAGGTGTGGCCTTGAGCAACCTGGGCTGGTGAGAGGTGTTCCTGACCATGGCAGAGGGTTGGAACTGGTTGATATTCAAGGTCTCTTCCATTCCAAAGCATTCTGTAGCTCTATGACTGTTTGTATTGCAGATTTGCTCCACTCAATTCTGTTTCAAGAGGGAATGTGGGCCTTTGGTGTCCACTGACAGCAGGAACCTCATCTCAAGTATAAAGAAAATCTACAGCAGCTGGCATGCAGGAGGAACTCTTTTCCTAGGGGAAGAGCTGCTGTACCAGCTTGTCCTTCAGTAGGAAAAATCCAGAGCTGAAAGGCAGAAACCTGGCACACCAGGTAAATATGTAAAGGCTAAGTGCCAGAGGCTGCAGCCAGACTCTGCTGGGTGATGCCCAATGACAGCACAAGGGGCAA
>VWZI01019394.1:963-32043 GCA_013396835.1 Psilopogon haemacephalus
GTAATAATCATGTTTTACATTGTCTTTCCAAATATCACTATTAGTAGTCACTCATGGACACATTTGCTCTGATAATACTATGCCTGCTTATATACACGACTTGTTGCAGCAGCAGCAAGTGGTGTGAGATAGGATTTCCAAAATCAGTATAGTTTATTTATTTTGATATTCAGGACTGTTCCTAACCAGCCACAATTTTAATAATAGGTTCTTTGCAACAGTCATGAAAACGTTACAGAGATGAGAAGAGAATCTAGAACACTTATGAAATAACTAACAATAATACAACATTCGACCATTAGAACTGGAAGAGAAGTTCTTGCAGTCAATTGTACTACGTGCTCACTAGAGGGACTTGAGAAGCTAAAGGCAGAAGTCTTAGATTCAGTTACAACTTACAGAGTTTTGAAAACAGTTTTTTGCATGTTTACTCACAAAAGGTTATCTCTGGATTCAAGAGGCTAACTACAGTTTCCAGACAGTACCTAAACACTTGCATGAAAGTTCTGCCAATGTCTTGATAGCTGTCCAGGCTTTTAATTTTTCCCAGGCTTAA
Source organism: Psilopogon haemacephalus (assembly GCA_013396835.1). Lineage (NCBI taxonomy): Eukaryota > Metazoa > Chordata > Aves > Piciformes > Megalaimidae > Psilopogon > Psilopogon haemacephalus. The sequence continues at coordinate 1,520 of VWZI01019394.1, forward strand.
GCAGGGTGCTGGGAGAAAGACAGACAATCTCTGACCTGATCCTGGTTCCTCTTGGAAAATCTGTGTCCCTTCCAGGGCTCCCAGTCTCAGTACAAGACTTGCAAGTGTGCAGTCTTAGCACAGATGCCTTGCAAATGACCAAGACAATCTTCTGGTAAACTGAGACAAGGCAGTTTCCAGGTATACAAACCCAAAGCATCAGGCATCATTATTATGTAGCAGGTAGAGTGCTATAGAGCATGGCACAATGCAATGACAGAGAGTGAAGAGGCAGAAGGTCTATAAGGCAGAGCACTGGCAGAATCACATTAAGGCAGAGAATGTTGTGTTTACCTGCTCATCTGTTTTTATCAATACAGCCCGAGACTAATTTTTTTTGGCCACAGATTAGCCAGTCAGGATAGCAGTTTGTCAAACTTGACCATATTAGGTAAAGTCAGGGCTTAGTTTTACGATTTTAGGGCAGAACAGAAACAAGTGTATAAACATGTGAAGGTACCCTGTTTACGAATTAGAAGGGGATATGAAGGAGACTCAAAGGCATCAGGCCTTTTGTCTTCCTTTCCTGTGGTTGCTTCCCCCAACAGCAGAGAGAGGGAGAGCAGAAAACATGTCTGGGCAAGCCAGAACATATTTAGGCCTGTTTTTGCCTAATTTAGTCTTCCACAACACTTGTTCAAAGGATAGCATATTGATTTAGGAGAAATTATTTTAAAACCTTTTATGTGAAGGAGTAATTCAATATTATTTTAGAAGCTGTTCAGTTGAGTGTAATTTAAATATATTACCCTACTGAAGAAAAACACCACTGGCTTGTGAATAAAACTAAAGTCACTTGCAGTGATTAGTTGCATACCTTTTTGTGGTTAGTTACACACTTTTAAAAAAATCCTTTATTGTCCATATTAGAGATTTCTTACAGCTGCTATGGCTCCAGCTTAGACTTGATCCAAGACTTTGATCTGCTTGTATTCCTGTCATGTCTGGAGCAGATATTGAACTCAGAATCTAATGGTAGCTATGATCCCAATCATAAAGACATTGGTTCTGCATCAACAACTTTGAAAGGGTAGATTTCCATAAGCTAATTCCAAGACGGGAAATTTGATGACCACCAGAGATGTTGCATTTATTAAATATATTTTGTGTATGGTAAAATGAGACAACGAAATACATAGTAATGATAGAAATTCAGCTAAAGCTTACTACGTTTTTTTGTTTGTTTGGTTGGTTTTGGTTGGTTTTTTTTTTTCCCCTTTAAGTTCACCTATCAAATTCTGAAATAATCAACATCATCATCAGGATCAATATAGTTTCTTTCCTCTTGGGAGTTTTGTCCAAATCAATTCACAGATATTCAGTATATACTAAAATTCTTAACTTTCTGTGATTCATGTACCGAAGAAAATAGAAAAAGGCAAACTCAGAACCAATTCACTTCTAACTTACCTTTAAATATTAATCTTGTGAGCTTGGCTATCTCTACTGAAAAGAATCTCTGCAAGAAAACACCATAACTTAGTCTCCATGAGTTTACATTGATTTCCATTAAACACAAAGAGGAATTCAGGCATGCCCTCATGCTACTTGCTTCCTGAAAGAAACTAGTCATCTATAGATCCTTTCAATGATTGTAAGGGATTTTGGAGATTTACACTTATGAAATTACCCTGAAATGTTACAGGAGATACATCCAGACCTAAAACTGAGATTGAGTGCACCCTCAGCAAGTTTGCTAATGACACCAAGCTGTGTGGTGCAGCAGACACACTGGAGGGCAGGGATGCCATCCAGAAGGACCTTCAAAGGCTGGAAAGGTGGGCACAAGCCAACCTCATGAGGTTCAACAAGACCAGGTCCTGCATCTGGGTCGAGGCAATCCCAAGCACAAATACAGGCTGGGCAGTGACTAGCTGGAGAGCAGCCCTAACAAGAGGGACTTGGGGTTGCTGGTGGATGAGAAGCTCAACATGAGCCAGCAGTGTGCACTTGCACCCCAGAAAGCCAATCAGATCCTGGGCTGCATCAGGAGAAGTGTGGCCAGAAGGTCAAGGGAGGTGATTCTCCCCCTCTACTTTGCCCTGGTGAGACCCCACCTGGAGTACTGCATCCAGTTCTGCAGCCCCTATTAGAAGAGGGATGTGGACATGCTGAAGCGTGTCCAGAGAAGGGTCACAACAATGATCAGAGGGCTGGAGCACCTCTGCTATGAGGACAGACTGAAGGAGTTGGGGCTGTTCAGTCTGGAGAAGAGGAGGCTCCGAGGTGGCCTTATTGTGGCCTTTCAGTATCTGAAGGGAGCCTACAAAAAAGCTGGGAAGGGACTTTTTAGGATATCAGGTAGTGACAGAACTAGGTCAAATGGAGCTGGAGATGGGTAGAAGCCAGCCTCAGACTGGAGATGAGGAGGAAGTCGTTCAGCATGAGAGTGGTGAGACCCTGGAATGGGTTGCCCAGGGAGGTGGTTGGGGCCCCATCCCTGGAGGTGTTTAAGGCCCAGCTGGATGAGGCTCTGTCCTGCCTGATCTAGGGTAGGGTGTCCCTGCTCATGGCAGGGGGCTTGGAACTAGATGATCCTTGTGATCCCTTCCAACCCTGAATGATTCTATGATTGTATGATTCTATGAATTCTACTCCACTGCTGTGAGTGAAACAGACTTTCCCTAGGGCTCCAGGCTGCCTGTTTATAAGCAAGGCATAGCCATTTGTAGATAAACTTTCCAATATTCTGATTTTCCTAAATTACTAAATTGCCTGTAAGCATCTTTTGAACGTTTTTCCCAACTGAAGTAGAACCTAAATTTAACTATTTTGTACACAGTTTTTGGGCGAGGATTTTTGAAAGTAAAATAACTACATATTTTTATAATTCCTGCCTTGTTAATTTCCACAATCAATTCAGTAATATTATGTAACTTTAGTCTGATGATAGCACAATGCTTCTTGCAGGACTGTGAATAAAAAATTACCTAATTAGATACTTGTATGTACTCGTAAATCGTGCCTTTGAACCAATTGTGAAGGAAAACATTTAACTGTACCATTTAAAAGCATATGTGATTTTTTTTCTCTAGGAAAAATTATGAAGGGTTTAAAACATGGTAACTACTCTCTATAATGAGTAAAAAATGACCCTTGTCCATTTGTCCCTTGTGTCTTGCGTACATACACAAGAGAGAAGACACATTCACTGTTTCTGTTTTTGTTGACATTACAGGAAAAAAATGTTTCACTTCACTGATATTTCATTGGAAAGTGAGAAAAGATTCAATATGTAGCAAGAAAGCTGGCCCCTTATTACTTTAACAGCTTTATTTGCAAAAGCACTGCATGTTAAGGTACTTTCATACTCCAGGAAGAAACCTCTGTTGCTATGCTGTATGCCACATCCTCTCTGACTCGTAAATATTCTTGTAATGTTCTGCAATGCTATCAGAAACATTTGTGGCCTCATTTGGCAGTTACCCACAGAAAGTCAGATTAATTAACATGGCTGCTAGTATGAAAAAAAAACAATCAGAAGTTAGCTAAGAAGTCCATGCAAAATCTGTCTCATATGTTCTCTATATCTTTCTCAAATGCAAATGGTTTAATTTTAGATAATTAAATCTCTTTAAAACAGCTCTTATCTTGAAGTCTCATATTCAGACAGGAAGAATAGGGACTATCAGTTCCTCTGCAAGGAACTGTGAGAAAGAATCACAGAATTAATCAAGCTGGAAAAGACCTCTAGGATCATCAAGTCCAACCTATTGCCCAACATTATCTAATCAACTAAATCATGGCACTTCGAGGAACAGTGACTCCACCACCTTCCTGGACAGCCCATTCCAATGGCCAATATCTCTTTCTGCAAAGAACTTCTTCCTAATATCCAGCCTAAACTTCTTGTGCAGCAGTTTGAGACTGTGTCCCCTCATTCTGTCACTGGTTTCATGGGAGAAGAGACCAACTCCCATTGGGCTGCAACCTCCTTTCAGGTAGTTGTAGAAAGTGAGAAGGTCTCTTCTGAGCCTCTTCTCCAATCTAAACTTCTTCAGCCACTCCTTGTGGCTTGTGTTCCAGTCCCCTCAACAGTCTTGTTACCCTTCACTGGATGTGTTCAAGTACCTCAACAGTTTTCCGAAGCTGAGGGACCCACAACTGGACACCGTACTTAAGCTGTGGCCTAATCAGTGCAGAGTAGAGGGGCAGAATGACCTCCCTGGTCCTGCTGGCCACACTATTCCTCATGCAGACCAGGATGCCATTGTTCTTCTTGGCTACCTGGGCACACTGCTGGCTCATGTTCAGATGGCTGTCAATCAGTACTCCCAGGTCTCTTTCTGACTGGCCACTCTCCAGCCAGTCTGTCCCCAGCTTGCAGTGCTACATGTGCCAGAATGCTGAACCTGGCACTTGGACTTCTTAAATCTCATGTCAGTGGATTCTGCTCAACTATCCAGCCTGTCAAAGTCCCTCTGCAGGGCCCTCCTACCCTCTAATAGATTGACAATGGCTCCCAACTTGGTGTCATCTGCAAACTTACTAATGATGGACTCAATTCCTTCATCCAGATCATCAACAAAAATATTAAATAGGACTGGACCCAACACTGATCCCTGACCCTATCACTAGTGACTGGTTGCTGGCTGCATGTGGCACCATTCATCACCACTATTTGAGCCTGGCCTTCAGCCAGTTCTTAACCCAGTGCACAGTGCACCTTCCCAAGCCATGGACTGCCAGCTTGGCCAGGAGTTTGCTATGGGAGATGGTGTCAAAGGCCTTGCTGAAGTCCAGGTAGACTATATTCACATCCTTCACCACATCTATCAGGCAGGTCCCTTGGTCATAAAAGGAGATCAGGTTGGTCAGGGAGGATCTGTACTGGAAAATTCTGATATATCAATTACTGCAGTTCATATTTTTGATGCACAAAGGAGATGCCAGATGTCAAGTTCATTTTGTGTCCTCATAAACACAGCTAATGCAAATTACTTGTAAGAAATGTAAATTGTTATCTTCTGCAATCTAAGATTTTATTTTTCCCCATTATCAATTTCTAAGCATATGTTTTCCCTGTGATTTATGTAATAATGTTCAGGATTATTTGCTGACCCTTTTTAAAAGCTGTTCACATCAGGCATGCTTAGTTCACAGTACTTTGTTATCCATGGTGCTTTATGTCTGCAACAATTTTCTTGAAGTGTGGTAATATTTGCTGCTTGCTGAGCATTTATAAGCATTGATTTTCAGAACATGCTTAGTAACAGGATGCTCTTCATAACATATTCTGGTACCACAGCACTGTGGTTTTAAGCCCACTTGAAGGCAAATACCACATGGCTCCTCACACAACAGCTCTCTCTGCTGCCAATTAGGATGGGAAGAAGGAATTTGGAGTAAAATACAAATTGAGATGAGGAGTGTTTAACAGAATAATAAAGAATTAATGAACTATAGGAATAACAACAATAATAAAGAGGTAATACATAGAAACAAGTAATATAAAATGTGTCATGTTTAACTGACATCCACCTACACACCAAAAACCTGCTGTTCCAAAGTGTGTGCTGCACTCACCTGAGCCAGTTCCTCTCTTACATAGTGAGCATGCCTGTTGTATGGTATCAAATATGCTACTGACTGGTTCAGCTGGCTACCCTGTGTGTGGCTTCATGTGAGGAAAATTAACCTATCCTAACCAAATACAGGATACAGATATGGAAAACATTAGAATGTAATTAGCATAAATATATAGCATAAAACATTTACAAAAGACACTTGAGAGTTGCTCAAAGTAATTACATAAGATTTAGAAATTACTTTAAAAGGACAAGAAAAAAAATGAAAGGGAAAGAAAGAGTGAAAGACAGAAAGAGCAAAATGGAGAGACTAAAAGAGAGAAAGAGAAAGAGAGAAAAAGAAAGAGAGAGAAAGGAAAGAGGAAGGAAGGAAGGAAGGACGAACGAGGAAGGAAGTTATGCACTTCGCAAAGAGATTATAAAAAGGATGAACATTCTACTTTTTAAATGGAATATAACATTTGACAAGGAAAATGTAAAAGTAGAATACTGTAAAAAAAAATATTAGTGAGCAACCTGTCATTTGCATTAAAGGAAATATGAAAAAACTTCTTCCAGTGCACCAGAAGTAGAAATAAGTTGTAGTATAAATGAAGATCCACTAAACAACTGTCTCTTCTTTCATTAATGTCTTCTACCTCTCCACCTGTTGAGTAAGACATACATTACAGAATATTACTGTGTCAGCAGATTAAACTTTATGTAATAACCAGGTGAGACACAAATTTCTGAACAAAAGGTCCCATTAGAATACTGAGGCCCATAAGTCTAGGGTCTCAAATTGAGTTTTACTATTTCCAGTTAAAATAGCACAGAATTGATTATTTTAAATTTGACATATGAAATAAGTGATTTTGCCATTAGAAAATATCAAGGCAACATTGTTTTCTGGAGACTATTAATTTCATTAAGTGTTCAAGAGACCATGCAAGATATTCTGACTTAGACTGTAACTGTGCAACTGTGCTAATTTATTTCCTTCTGGGAAATGAATAATGGATAACACAATAGGAATAAGTTGCTATGTATCAGTATTTACTATCCTCTAGATACTCATAGAAACAAAGAATTATCGACAGAAGTATCGTAGCTCAGTCACAAAAACCTCATGCTCAGACTACCTTGGAGTTGCTTCACATGTATTGTAATTATTTTAAATAGGAGCTCATAAAAAAGTCTTTTAAACATTGGGAGTGTGATGTTAATTGTCAGTATTGTTAGCAATGTGATAAACAGCTTAGAATAAAAATCACAAAGGAAGATGGGGAATATGTGGATTGTTTCTTGTTTCTTTTTGCAAAATATTTAAGAATCTCCATTCAGAGTAAGGAACTCTACACAGGGTGGATGATCAGAACACTCTGCTTTTCTGTTATGGTCTATTTGAAATAAAAATAGTATCATTTTCATGGTGAAATTATAATCAAAATCTGTTCCAAATCATCTATCAATTCTCTGCTGAGTGCAGAATTATTTCTTCTGCTGAACTAACAAGACAATGAAAACGAGATATTCTTTTACTTCTGCCTCTTTACTGGTTTCTTTGGGTCTCTGATTGTAATTCAAAGTTTAGCAGTGGGGCAGAAAAAGGCAACTAGCACTCCACATCTGAAAAATTAGCAAACGAAGATATACTTACTTATTTTCAAATATCTAAGTCTCATATTGAATAAAATCAAATCCAAACTAAGACATATGCTGCATCTTCAGAAAGAAACCAGAATTCATAGACATGATTATGAAAAAGAAATATCCTGGTTCAAATGTCCTTTCATATTTGACTTTGATTTAAAGTTTAGTGTCAAAGGGAAGTGCATTTTGCAGTGCCAGTTAATCTAGATTTAAGAAAATATTTTGGCTCGTATTGCCAAGGCTACTTTAGAGTGCTCATGCAAAAAATATAAAATGCTCAAAAGGAAAGTTTCCTCTCCACACAAAGAGAACTGATGCATACAGTAGCATTGGTTGTGCCAGTGAAGTTGATTGAATTGCATTCCTTGCTGAAGGCAACAATATCTGCTGAATACAAAAATGTAATGCATAAAATTAATGAAGAAAAATATCACACTACAAAAAGGATTAATCCATGAAGCTCATAATTTCATCTGGATGATTTTGATGAAGAAGTATGAGCGGTTCACAGAATCACAGAATGTCAGGGCCACCCCCATGGGCAGCCTGTTCCAGTGTTCTGTCACTCTCACAGTGAAAAAATTCTTCCTCATGTTTTCATGAAAATTCCTATGCCTCAACTTCCACCCATTGCCCCTTGACCTGTCATCAGGCATCACCGAGAAGAGCCTGGCTCCATCAGGGGCTCCTGAGGACAGTCTTGAGCAGTATAGAAAGATACAAAGAAGGCATTCAGTAGCTCCACCTTCTTTGTGTTCTCTATCACTAAGGCATCCATGTCACTCAGCAGAGGGTCTACATTGCCTCTAACATTAGTTTTTCCTGCACTGTATTCGAAGAAGCCCTTTTTGTTATCCTTGACCTCCCTTGCAAAGTTGATGTCCAACAAGGCCTTAGCCTTCATAGTTGCCTCCCTACATCCTCTGACAACAGTCCTATACTCCTCCCAGGTGGCCAGCCCCTCCTTCCATGATCTGTAGGCTTTCTTCTTCCACTTAAGTTTGCTTAGCAGTTCCTTACTTAACCATGCAGGTCTTCTGGCTCCATTTCTTGATTTCCTGCTTGCTGGGTTGTACTAATCTTGAGCTTGGAAGAAGAGATCCTTAGATGTTAACCAACTGTCATGGGCACCTCTGCCATGCACTACCCTGTCCCATGAGATTTCACCCAGCAATTGCTTGAAAAGGCCAGTGCTGGCTTTCCTGAAATCCAGGGTTGTAGCCCTGCTTGATATCCTGTGTGGGATAGCTGCAGAGCCACGGATGCTATGAACAATCAACTTGTTAAAAGATTCCCCATAGCAGGCCTCTCTTAGTGTGAGAAAAGCAGGCCTTGGTTGCACTGTTTCTGCAGCACCAACTGATAAGAGGGAGCTGGCTGAGGAAGAAAGAAAAACATCTTGGGCAAAGCAGCAGATACACGTCAGAAGTAAAGGGTGCATAGACAGATAAGAATTACCAATGAGAAATAGAATAGCCTGAACTGGGAGATACTTGGGTTATATCACTTGTGCTGATTTTACAATAAAGCTGAACAATACTCCAACCACATTAGTCATTCGAATTGATACCTTGCTCCTTCGTGACAATCCTGTTTCTACCTGACAATATCTTGAACTCCACCATCCCACGACCACTAAGGCCAGGGCTGCTCTCAGCCTTCACTGCTTCAACCAGACCCTCATTGTTGGTGAGGATAAGATCCATCAGTGTTCCACTCCTAGTTGGCTCCTCCACCATTTGCATCAAGAAGTTATCTTCAGTGCACTGGAGGAACCTCCTGGACTGTGGCTGGATGGTTCAGTAGACCTTTTCAGCAAATCTCTGGATAGTTAAAATCCCCTATGAGAACCAGGGCCTGTGATGGTAAGGCTGCTGTTAGCTGCCTGTAGAAGGCCTCATCAACTTCCTGATCCTGATCAGGTGGCCTATAATAGACACCCACAACTGTATCACCCATGTCCCTTAATTCACACCCACAAGCTTTCAGCTTGCCCCCATCCACCCCTGGACAGAACTCAAGACATTCTTGTTTCCTTGCTGACCTGTTTTTCCTAAAAAGGACGTAGCCATCCACAACCACATTCCAGTCATGGGAGCTGTCCCACTATGTCTCTGTAATTGCCACCAGGTCATAACCTCATGACCCCACATGGATTTCTGACACTTTCCATTTATTCCCCCTCCTACATGCATTGGTGTATAAACATTTCAGGCATGAAGTTGAGTATGTAGTTTTCAGCCTTGAAGGGGGATGGTCCCTCTGGATATCTACAATGCCAACACCTTCCTCCTTATCCTGATGGGGCTTAAATCCTCCAAATTAGTTCAAACCCCTGCTCTCCTCCTCCTGTAGCAAGGTCCAGGGGTTGAGGATGTGAGCAGAATTTCAGATTATTTCATTCCTGTTGGGATGTTCAATGTCTTATACTTTTGAGGTATTAATAGATTCAACAAAAGAAAAACCCCACAAATCAGTGATAATGGAAATATTCTAAAACAAGAAGACAAATATTCTAAGAGTGATATAATGGTATGGACAATTGGTAAAAATATTTTTTTATTACCCACTTTCTATGAAAGCTGTATTAATATTTGTTTGGATTTGTGATTTTAAAATTTATTTTCATTTTTTTGTGTCTACTCTGCCAACATTACAATTGTACTGACTTGAAATAATTTTCAAACTTCATCTTCAGAACATTGCGTGTTTTAAGGTTAAAAAGGCTAATATATTTCCTTTTTTTAATGAGTACAGTTTAGAATCAAGTCTAAGCATTAAAACATTTTGTTAATAGATAAAACTCTTAACATCAGTGTTGTGTCCATAATCTAGTGAGGATCAAGATGATTATCATCACTGTAGCAGGATTCCTACTGTTAGACTGTATTAGAAAAATAGAAACACTGAGATAGATTATAGAATGGTAGGGGTTGTAAGGGGCTTCCAGAGATCACTGACTCCAAACCCCCTGCCAGAGCAGGATCACCTAGGACAGGACACAGAGGAACCCATCCAGACGGATCTTGAAAGAGAACTCCACAATCTGTCTGGAGATTCTGCTCTCATGCTCCATCAGCCTCTTAGTAGTTTTTCCTTATGTTGAGGTGGAACTTTCTTTATTTCAGTTTCTGTCCATTGCCCTTTATGCTGTCACAGGATACTATTGAACGACTTTGAAGTGTTAATACTATATTTTTTTCTCAGTTTTCAACCTTCCTGGAGATTTTTTTTTTCAGGATTTCATTAGCATTTTCTGAAAAAGAAGTCAATTTTTTCCAGTAGTGAATCATCCTCTAATTTTATGAACCATTTTTCAGGTTTTCTATTTATGCCATATCCTCTCAAACAGTCCTGAGCTAATTTTCTTTCTCTCTTCTGCTAAATTTATTCTAAAATTTAATAGATTACTGTTAGAAGGAGCTGTTACCTAAAACTACCACTGCTTTGAACTAATCACAACTTTGCATGTCAAAACAATATAAGGTCTGTTTTTTTAAATTAGGGTTTATGGTAAGAGGAACTTGATCTCAGCTTCTTTTTTTTTTTTTTTTTTTTTTTCCCCTTCCCTTCTGTTAAGAGTGTTTCCAGTGCAGTGTCAATGGGAAAACTATTGATTTATCTGTCATATGCTAATTTAATTTGGTTTCAAACATTACATAACAGAGAACAGTGGTTAACATATCTTTAGTATAGTGTAATGTGTGAGGATAAGTGAGTAAAACCAAGTCCTGTGTTAGTCTCCTCAAGCTGGAGACAAGTGACTCTTCCCACAATAAATATATTGGGAAATCTCCTCCTTACATGTGGTTACTTACCACTGATTTTATGTCTGTCTATCTATCTATCTATCTATCTATCTATCTATCTATCTATTTATCTATCTCAATTTAAAATATTTTACCTGCCATTCATGTGTGTAGAATGGATCTCATGGCTTGACCCCAATAGGTAGCCCAGTTTTGCACAGGTGTTTCCTTACTCCCCACCGGTGTGGTGGAATCTCTATCAGCTTTTGCAGAAGAGATGGTTATTTTATGGATCACCCAAATGAAAGCAGGAAGGAACTAAGTAGTCAGCTTGGGAAAAGCACTTGAATTTTAATTTGCTTACATGTTGTTGTGAAAGGCCAAAATAGGCCTAAACAGGTCCTGGCTTGTCCAGACATGTTTTCTACCCTCCCTCCTTCTGCTGATGGGAGAAGTAACCAAGGGAAAGGAAGACAAAAGGCCTGGCACCTCCATGTCCCTTTAAACTTGTAAATAGGATAGTCTCACATTTATACACTTGTTTGAGTTCTGCCCTAAAAAAGTCAAAGTAAGCTCTGACTTTACCTAATATGGTTAAGTTTGACAAATTACCATTTTGATCGGGTAAGGTCTGTGGCCATAGAACCATTAGTCTCAGGCTGTATTGATAAAAAGAGATGAGCAGGTAAAGACAGTGTGCTCTGCCTTATTGTGCTTTTGCCATTGCTTCTGCCTCAGTGAGATTCTGCCTCATTGCTCTCTGCCATTGCATCTTGCCATGCTCTACCTGCTACATAATAACAAGCCCTGATACTTTGGGCTTGTATACCTGGGAACCTGCCTTGTCTCAGTCTACCAGGGAATAGACATTAAATGCCTCACAAGATAAGCTTGCTTAGCCAGTGAGACATTGTGTCTGTTACACATCTGCAAATTATTCCATCTGCAGCTCTGCAAGACATCCTGCCTGCACAGCTGCAAGTCTTCTGCTGAGACTGTGAGCCCTGGAAGGGACACAGATCATCAAAGAGGAACCAGGATCAGATCAGAGATCATCTGCCTCTCTCCCAGCACCCCATTAGAGTCTGGGAAAATTTAGAAGACTCAGCGGCTATCAAGACATTGGCAGAACTCCCTGCAAGTGTTTGTGTACTGTCTGGAAACTGTAATTAGCCCCAGGAATCTGGTGATAACTTTTGTGAGTAGATACTCAAAATCTTCTTTGCAAAACTCTGTAAACTCTATATCTAATCGAATCCAAGTGCCTTCTGCCTATAAGCAGAAAGGAGTTCTCAAGTCCCTCTAGTGGGCAAGCAGTATAATCGACCACCAAGAACCTCTCTTCCAGTTTCAATAGTTTAATGTTTTTTATATTATTGGTAGTTATTTCTTAAGTGTTCTAGATCATCTGCTTTCCTATGTATAATATTTTCAAGACCATTACAAAGAACCTATTATTAAAAATTGTGGTTGGTAGCTAGATTCTCGACCCAATTTCAGCTCAGTACAGAGCCCTCTGTCACAGACTCAGTGATCCCACACCAGTAGCAGCCTCCAGCTCCTCTTCAGAACCCTGCCCTAAGTATGGGCCCCAGTGATCTCATGCTACTGCTACACTTGTGATTTCTATCAATTACAAAAGTGCAGCAATACTTTTCAGGATGTGCTTGTTTCTTTTTGTAATAACACTTCCCACATATAGGTTGTTCAGGTTTACCAGACAGTCAAGGAATTTATTTTTAAATTCAATAATATATTACTTTAATTTCATAGTGATCACAGGATCACAGGATGTTAGGGGTTGAAAGGGACCCAAGGAGATCATCAGGTCCAACCCCCTTGCCAGAGCAGGGCCATACAATCTAGATCAGGTCACAAGGGAACACATCTGGATAGGCCTTGAATGTCTCCAGAGAAGGGGACTCCAAAACCTCTCTGGGGAGCCTGTTCCAGTGTTCTGTGACCCTTACAGTAAAAAAGTTTCCCCTTGTGTTGAGGTGGAACCTTTTTTGCTGCAGCTTACATCCGTTGCTCCTTGTCAAATCACAGGGAGCAAGTGACAAGAGCTTGTCTCCTCCCTCTTGACACCCAGCCCTCAGATATTAATAAACATTGATAAAATCCCCTTTCACTCTTCTCCAGACACAAAAGCCCCAGGTCTCTCAGCCTCTCCTCATAAGGCATGCTCTTGGCCACCCTAATCATCCCTGTAGCCCTCTGCTGGATCCTCTCCAGCAGATCCCTGTCCTTCTTAAACTGAAGAGGCCAAAATTTAATGCAATATTCAAGATGAAGTCTCACTACAGCAGAGTAGAGGGGGAGGAGAAACTCCCTTGATCTGCTGGACACAATCTTCTTAATACACCCCAGGATCCCATTGGCCTTCTTGGCCACAAGGGCACATTGCTGTCCAGTGGTTAACTTGCTATTCACCAGGACTCCAAGGTCTCTCTCCAGAGTACTGCTCACCAGCAGATCACCTCCCAACCTGTACTGGTGCACTTTATTATTCTTTCCCAGGTGAAGGACTCTGCACTTGTCCTAGTTGGACCTCATTTTGTTCCTCTGTGCCCAGCTCTCCAGTCTGTCCAGGTTACCAGGAATTTGTGCTTGACAAACCTGATAGCATTCTATGATGACATAACTGAATGGGTGGATTCAGGGAGACCAGTGGATGTAGTCTACCTTGACCTTAGCAAGGCCTTTGACACTGTCTCCCATGATATTCTAGTGAGCAAGGTCAGGAAGTATGGAATGGAAGAGCAGACAGTGAGGTGGATTAGGAACTGGTTACAAGATACAGTTCAAAGAGTGGTGATCAATGGTGCCAGGTTCAGCTTTAGAGCTGTAATCTGTGGAGTCCCCCAGGGATCAGTGCTGGGTCCAGTTCTGTTCAATATCAGGGATCTGCTGGCCAAAGTATCATGGGATGAAGCCCTAAAGAGAAGAGGGGCCCAGGACAGCTAGACAGTATTCAAGGATCACCTCCTTTGTGTCCAGGAGCAATGATAAAACAAAGAGGAAAGCAGGGAAGAATGCCAGGAGGCCTATCTGGCTGAGCAACAAACTACTGGTTATGCTGTCACATAAAAAGGAACTCTAGAAGGAGTGGAAGAAAGGACAGCTAGAATGGGGGTGGGGGCGGGACAGGGAATATAAGGAAGATGCCTGAGCAGCTAGAGATCTCATTAGGAAAGCCAAGGCACAATTTGAATTAAATCTAGCCAGGGAGGTCAAAAGGAACACCAAGAATTTATTTTCTGTAAAAAGAACACCAGGGAAGGTGTGGGCCCCCTCAGAAAGGAAATAGGTGAAATGGTCAAAAGTGACATGGAAAAGGCTGAGGTTCTCAATGACTTCTCTACCTTAGTCTTTGTTGCAAAGGCCTCCAGCCACACTCCTGGACTCATGAAAAATAACGGCAGGGACTGGAAGGAAGAGCTTCCCATCACAAGTGAAGATCAGGTTTGTGATCACATGAAGAATCTGAAAGTGTTCAAGACCCTGGGACCCAATAGGATACACCCAGGGGTACTGAGAGAAATGGCAGATGAGGTTGCTAAACCCCTCTCTATTATATTCCAAAAGTCCTAGCAGTGTGGTGAAGTCCCCACTGACTGGAAAAGGGGAAATATAACTCCCATTTTCAAAAAGGGTAGGAAGGAGGAGCCAGAGAACTACAGGCTGGTCAGTCTCACCTGGTAATTCCCTGGTAAGATCATGGAGCAGATCCTCCAGGAGGCACTACTGAGACAGGTGAATAGTGAAGAGGTGATTGTGTCCAATCATCATGGCTTCACCAAGGGCAGATCCTGCCTGAAAAACCTGGTGGCCTCCTATGAACAGGAGCGAGCAACTGATGTAATTTATCTGGATCTGAGCAAAGCCTTTGACACTGTCCTGCACTACATCCTGGTATCCAAGCTGGTGAAACATGGGTTTGATTTGTGGACCACTAGATGGATAAAGAACTGGCTTGATGGCTGCAACCAAAGAGTGGCTGTCAATGGGTCCATGTCCAAGCGAAGGCCAGTGACAAGTAGAGTCCCTCAGGGTTCAGTCTTGGAACCAGTCTTGTTCACCATCTTTGTGGGTGACATGGACAGACAGATTAAGTGCACCCTCAGCAAGTTTGCTAATGACACCAAGCTGTGTGGTGCAGCAGACACACTGGAGGGCAGGGATGCCATCCAGAAGGACCTTCAAAGGCTGGAAAGGTGGGCACAAGCCAACCTCATGAGGTTCAACAAGACCAGGTGCAAGGTCCTGCATCTGGGTCGAGGCAATCCCAAGCACAAATACAGGCTGGGCAGTGACTAGCTGGAGAGCAGCCCTGACAAGAGGGACTTGGGGTTGCTGGTGGATGAGAAGCTCAACATGAGCCAGCAGTGTGCACTTGCACCCCAGAAAGCCAATCAGATCCTGGGCTGCATCAGGAGAAGTGTGGCCAGAAGGTCAAGGGAGGTGATTCTCCCCCTCTACTTTGCCCTGGTGAGACCCCACCTGGAGTACTGCATCCAGTTCTGCAGCCCCTATTAGAAGAGGGATGTGGACATGCTGAAGCGTGTCCAGAGAAGGGTCACAACAATGATCAGAGGGCTGGAGCACCTCTGCTATGAGGACAGACTGAAAGAGTTGGGGCTGTTCAGTCTGGAGAAGAGGAGGCTCTGAGGTGGCCTTATTGTGGCCTTTCAGTATCTGAAGGGAGCCTACAAAAAAGCTGGGAAGGGACTTTTTAGGATATCAGGTAGTGACAGAACTAGGTCAAATGGAGCTGGAGATGGGTAGAAGCCAGCCTCAGACTGGAGATGAGGAGGAAGTCATTCAGCATGAGAGTGGTGATACTCTGGAATGCGTTGCCCAGGGAGGTGGTTGGGGCCCCATCCCTGGAGGTGTTTAAGGCCCAGCTGGATGAGGCTCTGTCCTGCCTGATCTAGGGTAGGGTGTCCCTGCCCATGGCAGGGGGTTTGGAACTAGATGATCCTTGTGATCCCTTCCAACCCTGACTGATTCTATGATTCTATAATTTTCATTAATGACATCGATGAGGGGACAGCGTGTTCAGGAAGATTGCTGATGACACCACATTGGGAGGCTTGACTGATACAGCTGAAAGCTGTGATATTTTACACATTTTACTTCTTTGAAAAACAGCTTTAATGGCAATCCTCTTTTCCAAGTATTATTAACTTCACAGAAAACTATGTATCTTAAGGGAAAAAATTATTTTGGAGGGAAAAAGCCAAGAAAACACACTAAATATTTGTTGCAAACAGTTTCATTCTGCATATTTCCTCCCATTTAAAATTTTCCTACTGATTGTCTTAATTTTCTAAGCATGTGCCTATTTCTTTCATTTAGTACAAACTTTTAAAAGTAGGACCCTCTTCTGAGACCCTAAACATTAGAATTTTAAAGAAATTATGCTAAGGGTATTGCCTTAACTGAATACTGTTTTAGGTATAAGTAGTTTGGTAAAATTCTCACATATAAACCAGAACACATGAATAAACTTTAAATAGGTCAGAGAAATGTCTCTGTATTAGCTATAAAGGTCACAGTGATTAATAACACCAGATTACATACAAGGAATGTCACCTGTAGTCCCGCAAATTATATTAAATGAATTCAAGTTCTAGACAAATTTAAAACAATATATCAGGAGATATTTTAAAATTCTAACATAATATCAACTGATTGATGTGATTAAGCATGCTCCTTTCAACAATTTCAAATGCTATTTGAAGTTCAGCTACAGAGTATGCTGTTACAACTTAACATATTGTGCTGGTTTGAACTAATTGGAGTATTTGAATGAGAAATTGGGCTATAGGCTGAGAGAGAAAAACACTGATGATGCTACTTCACTTGCAGCTTTACTGAGAAAGAAAAAATTGTTTAAGAGTTGTAACCCAAACATAGATAAGTCAGAAGGTTTGAGAACGCTTCAGACTGCTTTGGGCTGTGGGTCTTGCATGGCTCTCTCTCCCTGCCTTTCATAGCTGAATCTGAATAATTTTACTAACTTCTTTCCTGTGGCTAATCCTCCTGGCAGATCTACCTTCACCTATCTAATGCATAAAACAAATGGTGAGATAAGATTGGGGAAAGGAGGAAGGTGATAGGGGTGGTTGGTTATGCCTCTTAGGGATTTTTGATCTCTGGGAGGGGTGTGGTGTTTCTGTATTGCCATTTTACTGTATATATATGTAAATATCTGTTATACATTGTAAATATCTGCTTATATATTGTGCAAAGCTGTAAATATAAAGCACCATATATTAACTTCCAGCCAACTGAGTCCTACCCTGGGTTACTTCAAAGTGTGAGGGGGCAGATAACTGCCAAACCACCACACATATAATTGCCAAAGATATTGATAAAAATCAAATTTCCTGTGTTCCTTTATACTCTAAAGTCCAAAATATTTTTTAAAAACAAATCTATAAGCTCTGTAAGTACGGTAAAACTTGCAGAGTCAATATTTTTTTAAAGTTCTAGAGTGCATGTTTAAAATACTTTCAGCTAGTTACATAAAACAAACAGTCAAACAAAACCTCCAACCAAACCAAATTAAAATGTATAATCCTACTCTCTCCTACTTGGGTGCTTAAGTACAAACCAGAAAATCTAAAAATAACAGAACTCACTTCAATATTTGCATTGCTCTATGGGTATGTAAACTCCATAGATGCCTTATTAAAGCTCAGCTGACAACTAGAGCTGCTCCTGCCAAGAGCACATCAGTCCTGAGTACGTGGTGTAACTGGAACCTTACTCTGCAAGACATTTAGAAGAGGAATATGCTGTACTTTGATTATCAGCTGGTTCAGGGAATGGGTCAAAGCCCAGAACATTAACAAAGGAGTGCAAAGGTAAAACTGAGGAATGAAAATATTTGACCTAAATTTTGACCTAAATAATTGAGACTGAAAACTTTCCATCTATAAATAAGTAGCAGACTGTTTTTCACAAGTACTGAGCATCTTCCCTGCTTACTTGTTTATATCTGATAAAAATTTCATATGATTCATCTGCCTCAAATAAGATACCTTTCTGATGGATCTCAAAGCCTGAGGTAGTCACTCAAAATTCCTATTTTAATCTGTGGAGAAATACATTTGAAAGCTAATTCATTTAGTCTTAAAACAAATAATCCTAAATGGTTCAGATTCATTATCATGTACAGGTAGCTATTTATTTCTTTTGCAATAAAAGTACCCTTGACAACTTTATCAAATTCAGAAGTCAGCCTTTTAGATACATAAATTTAGGCCTAGTGTTAAATCCAAAGTTAGAGTTGATTCCCACTGAAAACCACAAAATGAAAATTTGTGTTCTATAATTGTTGTTTTGTTTTGTTTTGTTTTTTTGGTATTGCAAACTTTTCAGAATTTGACAATGTTATTTTTAATGACATCTTGCTGTGTTCATAATAATTAATATTAATTTCATAATATCACTGCTCTGAATCAATTTTAAAAAAGCAGCTGCAACACAAATCCCAAGCTGGTATTTGTTTTACTCAGATTTTTACCATGACAGAATTTTATAAATCTTTGAACTGAACTGATCTTAAAGTTTGTCATTTAAAACTTAAACAAATAATTCTCATTTATGAACTGTAAAAAATAAAGACAAAGAAAGGAAATTATTGATTCTTCAGTAACTGAAAACTGGAAAGAAAATTAAACTGAAACATAGAGCCTTGTGGCAGGAGTGAATTAAAACCTAGTTGGAAAAGAAAAGAAATTTCAATGCTTTGTTGCAGAAGATATTATGAATATGTATAATGGAAATATTTCTGTAAGCAGCTAGCATACAGGAGTTCAGATCAGTGGAATTATACATGCAACATGGACAGAACCTCTGTGTCTGTGTAATCACCATGGCATTTAACAACAGTGGGAAACTGTTTTCTGCTGGTTTTAAGATAAACATTTGAACTTTTTTTTTTTTTTTCTTTGTTGACCAGAACAGATAGCATTCAGGATTCCCACACCAGAATATGGAGATACAATCTATATTAGACTTTGGGCCAAACAGTTCACTGCCTGTCAGTGAAAAGTTACTCTGTGTTTTGTATTTCAATGAATAAAACAAATAATGTACAATTTTCATTCTATTTTTAAAAGATTAATCTAAATAACAGAACCAAAAATCAGACTTATTTATGTAATTCTCTAGTTTCAACCAAGTAATGTCTATGAAATGTTTTTGGTTGCTTTTTTTTTTTTTTAAGATTTCTTAATTATTTTTGCTGCTGGTGAACTTTCTCAGAAACAATGGATAAAAATTAAACATTACTGTTTTATAGGCATGCTTGCTTCTTTATAGCTATTGACAAATACAATAGACACTGCAGATTAATACTTAATTTTTCTTAAAATTGATAAAGAGGTGCATACTCTCACAAACCAAATAAAAATGAAATTCCATTAGAATGATGCTTCTGGAATCAGTATATACAAGATTACCATAAAAATTAGAATATAGGCTTATTATACACATGTGGCACTAAGAGTGAAAACACACTTGGAAGAGAATGTATGAACGTATGACTATTGTAATGGAGCAATGTAATTAATTAATGTGATATTATTTTTCGAAATTAATATTGTTTATTAATTTTTATATTCAAACTTCTCACCACCCCCAATAACTAATTTTCGTAATAACCTGGTTTGATTACAACACATTATATAAAGGAATAACTAGATCTAGTATTAACCATGAATATATAAATGTAGAAACCAAATCAAACTGGAGGTTTCTTGTTGTTAATTACCTTGCATGCCCACTAGATGGACTCAGGGCCTTTCTGCTTAAGGCAGAAGCTAGGTAAATGAAAGGAAGCTTCAGTCACAAATCTTGTTTCTCTACTTGTGAGGCTGGCAACATTGAGACAGTACCCAAGCACTTGCAGGGAATTCTCTTGATTGGCTTGTTGATTGCTGAGACTTCTGATTCACCTCAGGCTTTACAGGATGATAGGGAAAGGGAGCAGATGGTCACTGACCTGGTCCTGTCTTTCTCTGGATGATCTGGGTGCCTCTAGGGCTGCTTGTCTCAGAAGAGTATCTTGTAATGGTGCGTCACGCTGGCTGTGCAGCTATTGCATGTGAATACAATTAAAGCTGTTTCCTGGTAAACTTGAAGCAGTTACCAGGCTGAATTGTAGCTTAGTAATAAGGCATTATCATTGCTGGTAGGCAGCAGGCGTGGATACAGCAGAGCACGGAATAATGGCAAAGCACAGAACAACAGCTAAGCACATTGTGTTACTGGCTTATCTGCTTTTATATCAATGCCTAAGACTGATAGGCCTTTGGGCATAGATTAGCCAATCAAAGTGGCAGTTAGCCAAGTTTGACCACATTTGGGTGAAGCCATAGGCTTGCTATACCCATATTAGAGAGAGACCATAGGTCTAACACAAGCTTGGCACAAGGCAAGTGCATGTACCTTGTTTACCACGGATGCAAGCAGGAGTAAACCAAGTTTGGATAAGCCAGAGTCCTTAGACTCCATGGCTCCACGTCTTTTGCCCTTTTTCCCATGGTTACCTCTCCCCAGACAAAAGGAAGGAGATCACTGAAACATGTCTGGGCAAGAAAACACATGTATAAGCCTCTTTTGACCCAACAGGTCCACCATGACAATGTATTTGCTATTAAAGTGTAAGAATAAAATAATTATGAAATAATTTTGAAATAATAAAAATTTAGACAATCCAAAGCCATTTACTACCACTTTGTTTAGTTACTAGATAAAAAATTAGCTACGGGTTGCTATAAATCCTGAACTAAAAGTAGAAGACAGGGAATCAAAGTATGCTAGCAACTGGTCTGTTTTTCTTATAACATTCACAGTTTCCAAAAAATTACCAGGTTGTATGAAATCGCTATTTATGATGGAAATCAAGTAAAGTCCTTTACATGGTGCTTTGCTTCACAGAGTAGTTCCAGAGTAGAAAAATAAAATGCTATTTTTATATTTATATACTATTAGGAAGAAAATTAAAAACAAATTTGGTATTATGTGTACTAAATATAACAATGTATTTCACAAAGCTGGCCACTTCAATGTTATGAACCTTTTATTTGTAGATTCTGGTATGAAAACTAAAATCTGTATTAGATACTGGTTTATTTTTTCATGTCTTTATATTATGCCATTGCACTTTCATCAAGCTAGTTTTTTAGATCAGGATAGACTGATCTAAGTTCTTTTGGAACTGACTGTGGACCACTTACTTAATAGGCATTACTTTCTACTAATATATATATTATTTGTAGGTTACATGCATATAGAATAAACAGTGTGGAAAAAAACAAACATTATCACTTCAATACAGGCAAAAATAATCAAAAGAACCTATCACATTTAACAATGGCATTTATAAAGTTTTCAAGGTTTTTAAAAAATTTCATCAAAAAGATAAAGTATTGGGTTTGTCACAGGAAAAATGTGCATGATTCACTTTACAGCATAATAAGATATATCTAATCTGAACCAAATAATAGTGTATATTAAATTTATCCTGTCTCAATACTCAACGCCAAAAAAGATAAGTCTCATAAAATAAATACATGACAGTGTACATCAACCAAATACATACTCGATTTCAGTATAGTTTGTTCATTATTTTTTTATTATAAATGACATGTAAAGGCATGTCATTTAATTTCTAGAAACCTCTTCTGTTACACTTTTGGAAAGAAGGAATAAAGCAGGAATTAAATTATGAAGGAAGAGGTGTGCAGGACTTGGTAGGTGAGGGCAGAACATTCAATTTTTCTGCCAAAAAGTATGACCTCCTTTAGAAACATCTGCTTACAAAAAGGGAGTTAAATGTTCTAAGAAGTCTCTGATGTTTTGAAAGTGAATATTTACTGTTAATAAACACACAGGCCAAAGAGAATACTTCACTGGAGGAAGAGAAAAATCAGAAAAAATAGAAAGCAAGAGTTAATAATTGTAGACTAAAAACTAGTTTCAGGTTTACACTGGTATATTAAGCATTATAATATAACAAAGGAATGGTGAGGAGGAGTAGGCCACGCTAAATACATTCAGTTCTCTAATGAAACCACAGTTGTATGTGCTACTGTTTGGAAGCTTGCCAAAATTACAAACAAAAGACAGATGATATTACTTGCACAGATGTGTATTAAAATATCCCACATTTAGTGCCTAGATTTGGTAAACACATAATTTACTTTTCTGACAAGTCATTCTATGCTTATACCAGCGATGATGCCATCCTTCTTTAAAGTAATACCTTAGAAATGTGCAGCCACTGAAGCCTCATGGGTATGTGATCTGCAAGATGCTGGTCTTCTTTGCTGCTTCCCTGCTGGGTTCTCCCACAGCTTCTTTCTGCTGTGGAATTTGTGTATATGCAGAGTAAAAGAACATTGATCTCAGTGTTGTTGTTAGTTTCTGAAGGCAAATCCATTTGTCATATTTTAACACAACAATTGATAAGAATGGAGAAAATAGCTACATTAGTTCAACAACTACAGAAAGAAAATTGCCAGGATTTTCAGAGTGCTTATTTTGAAGTAGAGAATACAAAGAAGTGAAGAAAAAGTTAATATCGATTTTGGTTTTGTGTGTGTGAGTTTCTGCCTAGTGAGAATCTAGGTTATCTAGCTGGGGAAGCTGAAGAACTTTCATGAGATGCTACTGAATGTGGAAAGTATGAAAATGTGTAAAAAGGAAGCAAGCTGACTGAAGAGGAAGGCACTTGGTGGCATCATCCATTTAGGGATATGTAAATTACATGGATGCCACATGATCGTGCTGAAGAAGTGAAAAAGCAAATTTGTGGGGAATATTAACATGGTGAAAGAAAAATTACAAGGGCACTCAAAGCATCACTTAAAAATACAAAAGATGGGATCTCTTAGAGAAGAAGCAAAATTAATCATATAGAAATTTTGATTGAGCAAGAAGGCTGTAATGGCTAGACTAAGGGCCAGTTTTAGCAAAAGTCTGATTACATGGGAGAGGAGTCTGGTACTACTGCCTGTCTTTCAATGTTGCTCAATGAAGCACAGCAGATGTAATTCTGGGAAGAAGGCAAGGGGATATATGCAATTGCAGAAAGTAATTTAAATGATTACACTAAAAATTAATATTTTTGCAGTATTACACTAAGACAGCTGGTATTGTTTACTGGAAAGAAGAAAATGTGCATTGTTTATGTATTCTATGTAATTTATCAAAACAGAGAAGACATATGTAAGAAAAGGAAGTGAAGATGATATGCAGTCAGTCCAGAGGTGTTTCCAGCTCTAATGAAGACAGCATTTTGCTAGTGAGCAAACATATAAAGAGAGCTTTTAAAAATATGCTTACATTTTATATTTTCATGTATCTATTTCTTAATATACATAAATCACAGTATCACAGAATCACAGAACCTTAGAGATTGGAAGGGACCTCCAGAGATCATCAAGTTGAGCCCTGATGCCAAGCAGGATCACCTAGGGTAGTTCACACACAAATGCATCCAGATGGGTTTTGAAATTCTCCAGAGAAGAACATTCCTCAACCTCTCTGGACAGCCTGATCCAGTGCTTCATCAGACTCACTGTAAAGAAGATTCACCTTCTATGTTCCAGTTTGTAGCCATTGCTCCTTGGCTTGTTGCTGCAGACCACTGAAAAGAAATTGGCATATTTATGATTAATATTTTAGGTTGATTTCATGAGAAACAGGCTCACACTTCTAAAAAATCTGTCAAGGAACAAAGTCAGTGGCATAAAGACTTTTATTTACAAGGCTGGATGCATGCCTTAACACAAGGCTGTGTGAGACCCAGAGTGTTGAGATTGTCTCTAACAGTGTTACAGCATGGTGCATGTGGACACAGCACTCTGCAGCCCTGAGGGTGGTTCCCTGGCCTGTGTCTGCTCCCTGGGGCTGGGAGATGGAAAAAATGGGGAACTTCTAGGAAAGCAGGAGGGGGCAGGAGGCCAGAGGAAGGGCAGGAGGGGGCAGGAGGCCATTGTGTTCTTACTGCTCTGCACTGCCCATGCATTGGCAAGGAGCAGCAACAGACATGTGGCACATGGCACCAGCAATTGGAGGCAGCCACATTGCACAGCCCTACTTCGTGCTGCGTGTGACCTAAAGAAGACTACATGGCACTTCCCTGCTCCCCGACATCACCAGCAAACTTTGAACTGCTCCTGTGACAGGGTCACCATTTTCAAGCCAGAGGAATGGTGATATATTTTTCCCACTTCCTTTCTCTGCTATTTTCCCTCTGCTCTTTTTCAATCTAATAAACCCAGTTCATTACATTTGGGGATAATTTTTCCTCCATTTACTCCAATGGAGTTATTTGAACAATAGAACAGCTACCATTGCTGACCAGGGTTTGTAAGGGGGGAACTAAGTCATGATAGGACGAGGAGCCTCAGTACTTGGAAATACTCAAAACACGACTGGGCATGGCATCCTACTGTAGCTGATCCTGCTTTGAGCTGCAGGGCTGGACAAGCTGCTCTTCAAAGGTCCATCCTAATCTCAAACACTGTAACTGTGGCTTGCGTTTGCTATTTTTGTTTTGTCCAGTCTTTTTTTCTTCTTTTTAGTATTATACACAAAATACTATAAACCTTCATTTTAGTCCATATGTAAGTATGAGAAACAGGAATGTAATCTAAATAAAGTCCAATAAGTTAAACAAGAGGGTGTCCACTGACATAAATGAGTTCTTAGTTGAGTTTTCACTTAATATTTTAAAGACATACATACAGAGCAGTCGTTTAAAAAATAAAATATTATAGAAGTAAATTAACATGCCTTTCTCAATATATGATAACTTTATAAACATTTACTTTTTTTGTAATTGTTTTCACAAAAGGAAGAAAAGGCTTGGATCACAACTGAACTTTTTGAAGGTAAACATGACAATTCACTAGGGTTATTCTGTTGTTCCATGAAGATGTAAATTTTTCATCAGCTTGCACAACACAGTTTTGTTAACACTGGGATTAGTAAAATAATGTAGTAATTCAACTGAACATAAATTGCAGAAGAGTGTAGTTTACTAATAATGAACTACAATAGTAAAATGCTATATATGTTTTTATTATAGTAAAAAGCAACAGTAAAATGCTAATTTTACTATTAGCATATACAAATAGTAAAATAATGCTAAAAAGCAGAAAAGATTTTCAGTGACTTTAGCCCTTATAAAAAGAGATGCTTTGAATAAGATTAAGGACTCTTTATTCATTATAGAATTTATTTATGTGAACAATTCCCTTGAAACAAATTAAGAGGAAATTTCCAGACTTGGCTTAGGAGTGCTCCCCTCAGAGAAGTAATTGCACAGCCACCCTATCACAATGCTTTTGCGTAGAACAGGTGATTTACCATAGCAGTGCTAAGTAGGCGATATGCTATTTTACTATAATATGCTAGACTTCTTATCCATACATGCATCAATCTTGGTTACCAGAGCTCTCAAACTAGCAATAATTTCTTACAACTCAATATTCTTTCTCTATTTTTGCAGCACACTACATCCTGTTGAATAATCAAAAAGCATCAAAACTCATTTTTGCTAGCTGCTCTAAGATATGCAATGTCTGTGCTGTTTCAGGTTTGTCAAGCAGAAAATACAGACCTCTTCCATGAGCAGGAAGGTTTCATTCTTGCCAATACTACAAGTTGTTTTCTCTCTGCAGCTCTGCTTAAACTTTCAACATCTTTTGCAGTACAGATGAAGTGATTACAGAGCGTGTAAAACTGTTTCAACTTTTAAGTGTTTAATTTCAGGTGTTTTAATTCAGGAGTAATGTTGAAATTAGTGATGAGAAAACAAAGCTAAAATGAAACAATAAATTCAGACTTTATTAAGCCATTGTCAGAAAAGTTCTGACTGTGATGGGTTAGAGTGGATCTCTCCCCTAATAACATATTGTAACCATGCCCCCGAGAGAGTAAATTCATTACAACTCTGAATCTGAAAAGTCAGATTTTTTTTTTTTTTAATAATTTAAACTAAATATAGCAGTATAGAGAGAACAAACTATTACAGAATATAGTAACCTTAGAGAAGATTAGAATACGGTCAAGTGGTGGAAAAGCAGCAAAGCACTAGCCAAAGCAGCAGCTGGCGGAGATAGCAGCAGACCCAGCAAAAGCAGCAGAAGCAGGAAAGGGACAGATACAAACTGTGCTTCAAGACATAAAGTTTTTGATGCTCCAATTAAATTATATTAACTTATATTTTGTTGCCATTTTAAGGCCTACTCCTGGAATGTTCACCTCTCACTCAGAGACTCTAATACTCTTTCACTATTCTAAGTTTCTCTGTTCCTATTCTTTTTTGTCTGAGCTAGAAATCCAGCTCAAATGACCACACTCATCTGCATAAATACATACAATTACACAATGCATTTCTGACACGGAATAATATGAATAAAATATTTATTTAGGTGTAAAATACAAGCATATTAAAAAAACCCAAAACAAATACAACCTTTTTATTTGATCTATAACAGACAGTAAATGTCTCAAAATAAAGTCCTGACTCTTTATGTCTGTGAAATAATTTCCTGATCTGTAGGTAGCTAGCTATTCCTTTGTTTTATTCCTGGTTGCAGCTACTAATTTTATTATAAGGTAGCTTAAATTGCTTTGGATTTTTATTTTAAATATTAATCTGGTTTTTTTTCTATTTAAAAAAATTAGTGTTGTTTGTTTCATATGTAATGAGTTCACCAGTGGCAGGGTAGTTACTCATGAGATAGTTTTTGTGATTAAATATGCACTCTTCTGCATTGAAATGTTGCAGATATACAGTACAGTATCTTTACTTTGAGATCTCTGAGTAGCATTCTATAAAAAATTGAGACCAGGGTGATCATTTTATGAAGATAAAACAAGACTGTGCTTGAATTTTATTTTGTACAATATGCATAACTTCAAGAAAACATTGGTGGCATGGTTAATATAAAATATTAACCTTCTGATTGAGTAAACTTTCAAATATATTTTGAACAGGAACAATTTACTACATGCAGTACAGAGGAAACTAAAATAAAAGTAATTTCTCTTTAATTTATCTTTAAATATAGAGGTACTGGGAATGAAATAGTCTTGTTTGAAGAAAATTTTTTTGAGAGAGCTTGTCTCTCACAAGCACAAAAGTATACAGTCATAATATTAATGAAGAAAATTAAGGAAGAAACAGAAGTAGAATTTTAGGTTTTGATAAAGACGGGATTTTTTTTTTTTCTTGTTTTACTCTTGAGTTTTTTATTGCTTGTTTGTTATCATAGAATCATAGAACCATAGGATCATAGAATGGTTTAGGTTGAAAGAGACCTCAAAGATCATCCAGTTCCAACCCCCTGCCATAGGCAGGGACAACTCCCACTAGAACAGGTCACTCAAGGCCTCATCTAGCCTGGCCTTGAACACCTCCAGGGAGGGAGCAGCCACAACCTCCCTGGGCAACCCATTCCAATGTCTCACAACCCTCACTGTGAAGAACTTCCTCCTAATATCCCATTTAAATCTCCCCTCTGACAGTTTAAACACATTCCCCCTCATCCTGTCATTACATGACCTTGTGAACAGTCCTTCCCCAGCCCTCCTGTAGGCCCCCTTCAGATACTGGAAGGCTACTATAAGGTCTCCTCAAAGCCTTCTCTTCTCCAGGCTGAAAAGCCCCAACTCTCTCAGCCTGTCCTCATAGCAGAGGTGCTCCAGCTCTCTGATCATCTTTGTGACCTTCCTCTGGACTCTCTCCAGCAGTTCCATGTCCATCTTGTGTTGGGAGCTCCAGAATGGAACACAGTACTGTAGGTGGGGTCTGACGAGAGCAGAGTAAAAGGGGAGAATCACCTCCCTTGACCTGCTGGCAATGCTCCTCTTGATGCAGCCCAGGACATGGTTGGCTGTCTGAGCCACAAGTGCACACTGTCGGCTTATGTTGAGCTTTTCATCAACCCAGACCCCCAGGTCATTTTCCTCAGGACTGCTCTCCAGCCACTTGCTACCCAGCCTGTATTTGTGCTTGGGATTGCGCCAACCCAGGTGCAGGACCTTATACTTGGCCTTGTTGAATTTCATGAGTATATGGGCTTGATGGGCTTGATTGTTTTTGTGTAGATTTTTTTGTGTTTTTCTTTTTTTAATTGTTGTTTTGTTTCTGCTTTATTAAACTAAAAACAAAACCAAAACACCAAACTCTCAGCTCTAAAACTCAAGCCAATTGCCTCTCCACACTGACCCACAACCCAAAAAAAAAAAAAAAAATCCACAACACAAAACCCAGCTCAAAAGTACAAAAATAGAAACTAAAGAGTAAGTATCTGCACTGAAACTACTTTGTGGTAATGAGCTGAGAAAATAACCAAACCATTTCAAACTGATTTTATTTTTTTGCTTTCCATTAAAAAACAGGATATCTTGGTAGTTTATATTACTGAGACAAAAGGAGAAAACATATGAGGATCTGAGATTTTAAATTGTTAAATAATCTCATTATGGAGAATGAAATTGGATAACCATGGCACAACTAAGCAAAAATTTTATAACATCTAAACATCCTTAAGGCATCTATAAACAAACTTTCACTGTAGTTCTACCTCTTCCTCTATTCTCTTTTTAAGTCCAGTTTGTCTGTGTGCAGTCATCATCTGCATTCTCTCTGTATTGTGGTATAAGAGAGCATAAAGACAAAGGCCATGAATGTCATAGAAGAAAGGCACATGTAAATTTTATCTAAAAGAAATTTTAACATGTAGCAAGAGGGAATATACCAACGATGGCTGAAACTATGCCACATATAAATCTCTCTGTCAGATTAGCAGATTTTCCAGACAAAATAGATACAATATATTTAACATTGTTTGCTTCATGACAAATAAGACAAGGGGGCTAAAAGAGGACTTGCAAAAGTACAGGAATGTTAGGAGTGTGTAAATTATTTGTCTGTAGATTGATTTAGAGTGGTATTTATATTAACAGATTAGCCATTAAAATAATTTCATGATCACAAATAGTGGAGAGAATCACTGTTGTTTAGGATGACTAGGCTATCTTGTAAGGAGAACAAAAAGTCTTGGGATTTAGAGTAATAGAGATAAAGTAGAATTCCAAAAGATCAGCAATAAGTTATGAATTAAAAATAAATACATAAATACCAGTTGAATGATTTTCTCCTCATAAAACTGTGTACTTTATATTAATATATTACTCAATAGCATGAGTTGGGAATATTGATTATTATGTAGCTGTAACACATGCAGAAAGGAATATGATTTTAATCACCAGTTTTCAGAAAAGAGGGATTTGAACATATGCAAGAGAGCTATTTGCATGTTCAGGGAACAAATCAGTGTCAATATTTTTAATTGAGGAAACATATCAGAGAAAATTTAATAGATTCACTTTATATCTATTGAGAACCTTTGGAAGGTATCTGGAAAAGCTTTACTTAGTTAAAGAACAGCTTTTAAATTTAAGATTAAATGACTCTTAGAATGAAAGGATATATTCTGTCCATTAATAATTTTAAGCTGAAATTGGTACATCTTGAATGGAAGAAAGTCAGTTAAAAGATATCTGAGATCTTTTCCAGAGAAGTTTCAGTAACAGTTTTAAATTAAGTATCACCCAATTTATGAAAACTATTTTCTAATGTTGATATAATCTTCTTTTCTTCATATCTTAAGTTCATACACAGATTTTCTAGGTTCTTTCCCTTTTCTCTTTCCACTAATACTTTTGATATGTAAGAAACATACCATGCACTTGACACAGAAAAAAATTCCAAGATAGGGAGAATATCAGTTATCTTGAAATAGTAAAGCTGAAAGAAATAAAGCTGAAGAGGAAAATGAAAACAAACCCCAAAATAACCACAAAACCAACAGTATTTAAATCACTAAGTCATAGTCATAATCACTAATCACAGACTCATAGCAGTTGAATAAAACGTATCTGATCTTTCCATTAATATGATGTGATTTAGCCATGGAATTACCTCTTGTACAGGTTACATATCCAAAGTATCTCCAAACATCAAAATATTTTAAGAAATTAAAATAGTTATAAAACTCTCAAACTTGCTAGCAAAATAAGTGCATGAACACACTGAGAATGACAGAATACAAGGACGGGATGTTTAACATTTTTATAGTTAAAGGATGCTTTAAAAGAACTTTTTTAACTCTATTTTTTCAATAATTAATTCAGTCTATTTGAAACAAATACCTCTGGCACAAATTTGTCTCTTTTTTCCATTTATTCCTTTTCCAAAACAGCTTTCTATTGTCTTTTACTGATATCCATTAATCCTTCTCTCTATAAACCTTAATTGGACACAACAGTGTACTACTTTTTCATAATCTTGAAAAATGTCTTAACTCTTCACATACTGCTGAATAATATTTTTAACAAATCCTTGAGAAAATGGAAGAAACCTGGATAGAGAGTAATATTCCTAAGTGCTTTTATCTTAAATCTTGGATTGGTTTTACTGAGCTAATATGCATGTAGAATCATAGAATGGTTTAGGTTGGAAGAGACCTCAAAG
>VWZI01019396.1:1384-13948 GCA_013396835.1 Psilopogon haemacephalus
TGTTCTATGTTTTGTTGTTGCTTTCGTTGGTTGGTTTGTGGGGTTTTTTTGCCAAGCTAGGTAGGTATGATTCTCAACAGTCAGGTTGATGGAGTACTGAAAAAATAAAACCTCAGAAAATGCCAGAGTCTTTAGCAAATAGATACTGATGGGTTAGTGAGTAAGGTGGCACGCATGAGAATACAAAAAAAATCTAACAGCCATCACAGTAGGTTTTCTAAGGTGTCCAACTCTGACAAGATGTGCTATGGTTCATATAATAAAAATATACAGTTTTAAATAAAGTTATATTTACATTTACCCCCTCCCAAAAAAAACCCAAACAAACAAACAAACAAAAAAAGCTTTTTATAGTTCTTTTACTTCCACAGCTGCTCAGTAGATTAGGTAATTGTGTTGATCACTGTCAGATACATGCACTAGTTCAATGTGATTTCTCCTGGGTCTGGGACACTGTCCAGCCCCTTCCCTCTTCAGTTTCAGTAACCAATTTTAAAATCCCTCC
Source organism: Psilopogon haemacephalus (assembly GCA_013396835.1). Classification (NCBI taxonomy): domain Eukaryota; kingdom Metazoa; phylum Chordata; class Aves; order Piciformes; family Megalaimidae; genus Psilopogon; species Psilopogon haemacephalus. The sequence continues at coordinate 1,890 of VWZI01019396.1, forward strand.
GAAAATCCCAGCCCTTCAGATAGTCAGATTTTCACTCCTTCATGTAAACTTTTACTGCTGTCAATTCAAGCCATGGAGGCTGAGTGTTACAACCCAGACAACAGCCTGAGTTTTCATTTTACCTTTAGTTAGGGTTTGCAGCAAGAAGAGGCGTCAATTTACTCTGAAAACAATCAGGCCAGAGTTGCTTTTGTCCTTCAGAGTTTGTGATAAAGACACCCAAAAAAAAAAAAAAAACCAAAAAAACCCAAACCACACCAAGTAAAGCCAGTATTTTACTGGGTTTATCTTTCTGGTTAACAGGCAAGTTAAAAGGAGCCAGAATGAGTGATTAAGCGTTACTGGAGATTCGGCATGTTTATTCTGCTGAGGAGTCAATATGCGCAGTTTGGCCGAAGTTTGTTTTAGAGATGAACTTTGGACAAAGTTCAAAGAAAAAAAACATAATCATTAGCTGTTAGCGTAGATGTACAAAGAAATTTTACATGGTTTCTCTTAGAACCCAGGCTGTGATGGGTATCTTGCAATGCTGGCAATATCCAGCGCATGCTACCCACACAGATCTTCAGGTCACAGCTGGGTAGGGTGGCTCAGATCACTTTATACCCTGAACTCAGCACTTTATCACTGATTATCACAAGACATGCTGAAAGTTTTTTCCTTTGAAAACAGTGCACGTGTACTACTCCTTTGTTCAGACTTAACGATGATGAAGAGTTGTCTCAGCCTCTCTGCTACTTAGCTGCATTTCCACGTCAGCAAAAAAGGGCCCCTGTTAGGTGTACATGTAGCATTCAGCATCTAGTAGCATTACAAGTGGTACAAAATTTGAAGCAATATTACTATCAGCTGCAGTTAAATGCTTGAATAAACTAGCTAGGTTTGTTTGTTGGCTTCATACAGGGATATTCAGCATGTAGTGAAAGAGAATCTTGCTAGAAGCCTGGCAAAAAAAAAAAAAAAAAAAAAAGCCTTCTTTTACTTTCTGAATCTTTTTGTTCAAAGTTGCCCTCAACACCTCTGCCTCCAAATGTGGTGTTCATGCTGCTTGTCAAAAGCTACAGTTCAGTTTGTCTAGGTTTTCCACTTTCTGCTTGATCACATCTCCCTAGATGATCACCCAGTTCCCTTAGCCAAGTTTATTTCCTAAGATCACTTACAAGTACAAGGCAGATCTGAAGCCTTTCCAAAGTTGGTGGAAAACTCTCAAAGGTGAACAGACTTTTGATGAGAACTTGCAAGCAGCTGCTTGATGATGTTTCTCAGTCAATGCTATTTCACCAGTTTGGGTAAATTTCGGAGAAAGAAGCACAGGCCAGATAGAATATTAATGCAGGGACATCTCGAGAGTAATCAGTTGCCATTATTGATGATTATTGCACTAAGTGTTCAAAATAACGAGCTACATGGTGACGTGCAAGCTTTGCTCCAGCCAGCCCATCTTGCATTGCTGTTTGCTGAGAATATTCAGAGCACAATCCAAGAAGACATTGGTTAAGATGCAGAAACAGGCTGGTAGCAACTCGTGTTAAACGGAATTAGCAGCTACAGGTCACAGACTGACAGGAGAGCAGCGACATAGCACTTTCTCTTCCCCTGTTTTTCAGCAACAAAATCCACCTGGGAAAAAAAAACAAACAAGAGTTAGTTACTTTCCTTTGGCTGTTTCTCACTGTGCTTTTGGCAGGGGTGGCTGCAAATAAGAGGGAAGATAGGCTGTGCAGCCATGCTTAAAAAAGAAAGCCCTAAGACCATTTCAGGCAAGATATGCCCCAGCCTAAGAAAACAGTCAGGAACCTAACCTGCCTGTTTTTTTCATCGGGGTTTGAACATGGGGTTATCTCTCCAGCAGGATCCAGGCAAAGAGCTCCTTCTACAAGCAAATACCTTCCTCTTCCCAGGGTCAGGGAAGGATAGGGCATCACTCAATTCCCGATGATAAGGAAAATTAAGCAGACAGTTTAAACCACTGGTTGAGGCCAGAGCCTGAAACCATGACACACCTGAGACACTCACCATGAAGGACATTGGCCTAAGTACAGACTGCACTCTTTAACACAGCAAGCTCCAACTTCAACCATGGCTTTTTGCCTTACGTAGGAGCTATTGCTTGTGTCAGCTAATGAAGCAGGCCCCTGCTTACCCAGGCTTCTCCAAAAAGATTTGCTCACTCAGTAGCTGTTGGTGGACTCAACCATCAGTGGTGGAGATGCAAATCTTGATCTTCTGACGCTCTGTCTGGGGAGCAGCAGTTAACTGGGTGAGCTAAAAACAGTTGTAAGAGTGCATTGCCTGGGATCTAAATTCCAGGAAAGGCAATTCAGCCTTCGGGCTGCCCTCTTCCTTTTGCAAAATTCATGTTCCCGAGGCTGCCCCCAGCAGCAGAGCCAGGGAAGGCCTGTAAGCACGGCACAGTATGATGTCTGGAGTGGGATTTCACTGGGGATGTGAGCTCTTCCAAGGTTAGCCTTGAAAGGATGACTCCATCTTGCTTTCTTTCTCTCCCTCTGGTCATGCACTGGTTCTCTTACCGGAGATGCTGGTTATTTCATACAGAAAGCAGAGGACTGCAGTTCAGAAGGGGTAGCCTGGCCTTTTGCCCAGACACAAAGTGTGACTTGTGAGGAGCCACCATTATCTTGTAACTGCCAGCAGCTCCCTGAGATTTTCTTCCTTGGCTCTTACAGTTTCAGTTATGTTATGGTTTCAGTGTGTAAAGTCAAGACAGTTGGTGGCTCCTTAGCTGATCTGACCTGCAGCAAAATTCTGGTAATTCCAAGCACTGATTCTGTATCAGGCCTGCCATTTGGGGAGGCCAGAGAGCATCTTACCCTTCACAAGCCATTGCTCTCTAGTTATGGAGGTGCATTTGCTTTCAGGTGGTCTAGTGGTCTGGCTCCTTCCAGGCTGAAGAAAGATTTGAGCAAGGATACTGTCTCTGGAAATCAAGAGGAATGGGTTTCTGTGCCTTTCTTTAATCTTTTCTCTTTAAGTAGATGTGAACAGTCATAAAGGGGACATTGCTCATGGCTCTCAGGTGGCTGCCCAGGCTGACTAAGCACGCTTACGGATCCCATACACTGTTTAGAATCACAATGAGCTAGAAATTGTGTGCCAAGATGCAAACAGTCCAGGGAACAGTTTCTCATTTTTAAGCCAGCAGTATGAAGTTCCCTAGGAGCATCTGCAGCTCCATTATCAGGTAGAAGAAGCTCTTTTTGGCTCACAGCCCTTTTTGTTAAGCAATGTAATGCTGTGAAATTCAGGCTTATTTGTTCTAATGCTGGTCATCCCACTACATTTTTCAGCTGGAGATTGTTGAACCATTAGTAAGTAGAGATATCTTCTCTCCATCAAAATGTTCTTTTCCAGATACCTTCATCAGAATTCTCTCATTTTTAGTAGCTTGGAGGAGAGCAAGTTGAGTAGTATTGGAAAGCTGTGGATGGAAACGAAACCACTGAGCAAGTTTTCAAGGACCCTGAAATGAGATGACAACTTCTGTAACGGAGCATTTCAGTGTGTCACTACCCTGATAAGCAAACAGAAGAGCAGAGTGGTAAACCAAGGGCACAAGCCATAAACCATGACAGCAACTACTGGGTTGTCATGCAGACATATAGACATCTCAAAAGGTAGACCTCCCATACGCACACAGATCAGACATTACCACAAACAGAAGTCCATTCCTATAAATGGTTCAGCACAGGTAGACAGGATGTCATGTCTTCTTAGCTCTTTTAGGCATCAATGGTCATTTTGGCACCTCATGGGAGAGACATGATAAAGCAGAGCCTGATTCAAGGAAGACACAAAGTAGAAAGTCACAGGGGAGAGGTGAAGAACAGAGGTGCCTTATAAAATCTAGGTGATAATGATAATTTCAGGGAGTTACATGTTTCAAATATAAATACTGAATGTAGCTTTCAAAAATACTTGCATAAATCTGGCCCCTAAGTCCTTCCATGTCTCTAGACACATCAAGAGGCCGGGCTTTCAGAGCATCACTGAATTACAGAATGCTTAGGGGTAGGAAGGGACCTCTAGAGATCATCTAGTCCAACCCCCTGACAGAACAGGGTCACTTAGACTAGGTCACACAGGAATGCATCCAGGCAAATTTTGAAAGTCTGCAGAGAAAAAGACTCCACAACCTCTCTGAGCAGCCTGTCCCAGTGTTTTGTCACCTTCACAGTGACAGAGTTTTCCCTTATATTTATGTGGAGCTTCCTATCCTCCAACTTGCACCCCTTGCCCCCTTGTCCTATCATTGGACATCACTAACAAGGGCCTGGCTCCATCCTCCTGGCACACTCACTTTACATATTTATAAACATGAATGAGGTCACCCCTCAGTCTTCTCTTTTCCAAGCTAAATAGACCCAGCTCTCTCAGCTCTCTCAGCCTTTCCTCATTAGAGAGACTTTCCACTCCATCTTTGTGGCCTGTGCTGGACTCTTTCAAGCAGTTCCTTGTCCTTCTTGAACTGAGGGGCCCAGAACTGGAGAAGCTATACAACAATTAAGTTCCCTTTAAGTATTTAGGTAGGCATATATTTGGGACCACCGGCTGAGCAGCACCTTCTACTGAATGCTGCAGCAAGGAGCATATCATTTTTTGAGAGGAAGTGCAGAAGTAGTAAGCTTTGGGAAGCATTCAACTATTTGAATCTTGTGTATTTATTACACATTATCCTGACTTTACTGTGCTGAAAAGTAGCCCAGCATATGTACAGGGACAGGAGAGGTAAGAGGAGCTGTGATACAGCTGTTGTAAAGGAGGGATGGGAAAGGAGAATCCAGGAGCAGGGCTCTGCCTGGCTCTGCGTGTGCGAATAATAGTTAAGGATGACTCAGAGGAGAGAGGTCAGTGTCAGCGCTGGCCTAACAATAAATAGTGTTAATCAACTCTAGATTACCTGGAATTAAGTGTATCGTGAGTGCAGGTACCCCGGAGGTAACGGATGCTGAACTAGCGTGGGCTTGTGGAAGGGCTGCTGTGCTCATGCAGCGCTGTGCTACACAGCACTGCATCTTCTGAGGAGCAGTGGCCCCTGGAGGCACCAAAACCTTCCCAGTGGTGTGACTTGTTCCTCTCTGAGCTTTCTGGGCAGGTATGGACCTTTCTAGGTTTCTGCCTTGACTGCTCTATCCCTCTTACTTAGATAATCCAGAGTTGAACGTGGCTGCATTTTGAACAGAGTGGGAAGGGACAAAGTAAAGATCAAAAAAGAGCCAATAAATCTGACAGATGTGGAAAGTATCTGTACTGCAAGATGATGCCCTTTTTACTTAGTCATATCTTACAATACAGCAACTGCATCATAAACTCAGAGGCATATGTATGTAGAGAGAGGTCTACATGGATATTTTACTTGTAATTGATTTTTATTATCTTCCACTCAAACCTTCTATTGTTTGAGTGATAGGCAAGTTGCAAAATACATCACTCAAGAGTTAGGGAATTCAGCAATTAAGCCTGTTTGTGCCTTCTTTGTGTTCAAAATTGATTAATAACAGTAAGATACACCAACATTATGGTTTTCAGCTGAAGGACAGTTAGATGCTGTCAATATATTCACAGATCTCATTGGCATCACTTCCCTATATAAATAGTACACGTAAGCAATAAACATATTTTTCTCTCACTAGGAGGGACAGAATGAAAAGGCTGTTTCTTTCAAAACTCTATTAGGCAATCAAGTGGAAACATGACATAATTTGATTAGTTTCTCTCGCAGTGGACTTGGAAACACCACAGTGAATTTGAATAAAAGCCTATAATAGTTTGAAAACACTGCAAAGTTCCAGGTCACCTTAGTCTCACTGGTAATATCAGTGGGGCTCCTGAAAGCAGTGCTTGCCATCAGCCAGACAGCTAAACAAGGAGTTGGAAATTGTCTGGAGTCTATAAAATTCAATGAAAACTTGTATTTTGCCTATTTATGAAACCATTGCATGACCACCCCCTTAGAGTAAGCTGAAGGGCATTTCAGGAAAGATACACTAGAATAAGTAAGGTAGCAGAAAGGACAGGGAATAACTTTCACCTTGGAGGGAAAAAAAAAACAAAACTGGGAACTAGGACTTCTCAGCTAAAATAAAAGAAAACAGAGTGAACTTAAAAGGCCTGCTACATGGGGAATGGCAAGTAGAAGGAGAGTAGGGAGGGACTGTTCACTGTTCCTCAAGATGCAAGAGCTAAGTGGCACTGAGTGAGAAGATTAGACAACATTTAAAACAAACAAGAAGCAAGACTTTTTTTGCTCGGTGCATAATTACATTTGGGACTCATTGCTGCAAAATTTCATGGAGCCTCAAAGTATAAATGTGTTCAGAAAGGCATGAAACAAATCTACTGAAGGATGCAACATCTGACTCAGCAAGACTTTTTGCCACTGATTACCAGAGGTTTTCAGCAGGAAGATCCTTCTGGATGTACCCCACTCCTTACAGCCCTCCTTAGATATCTGAATTAGGGTGTTACCCAAGAAAGGCTGAACTAGGTACTACATGGAATCATACAACTGAATCATAGAATTGTCAGGGCTGGAAGGGAACTCAAGGATCATCTAGCTCCAACCTCCCTGCCATGGGCAGGGACAACTCACACTAGATCAGGTTGCTCCAAGCCACATCCAGCCTGGCATCTGTGATCTCCTTCAGTATTATCAATTTTATGAGTTCAGGAGTAAAGGAAGTTGTAGTATTTTGATGGAGGAGGAAAAAAAACATCCAATGCAAGAGGCTCCTTCTCGACTCCTGTGTGCCAATGGTATATAGACTTTGCTCTTCACTTGAATAAAATGAAATTCTTGCAGTGTGAGTTGGGTTTCTTCCTGCTGAGAATGAAAACAGACTGTATGTTGTCATTCATATCACATTTATTGGAATGAGAGGCAGTTTAGATTTTAATAAAAACACACTGTTGGAATAGGAATCAGTTAAGGGGGCTGTTTGAAGGCTGTGGAAGAAACAGGTTATGAGTGCCTACTAGACCAAGAGAGCATCCTTGCTCTCTGCTGCTTGAAATACTATTACAGGCAGCCAGTGCCAGGCAGGAGACAGGTAGGAAACAGCCTAGTGGTGTCACATGCCTGGTGTTCCTCTGCCAGGCCCTCAGGTGGGTTTGCAGCTGCCCACCCACACACTCCCAGCCAGATTCTTTCCTGGAGAAGTGAAGGACAGGGTCAACCCATCTAGCAGCTTCCATTAGGGTCACTGTTACAGGGAGAAAGGGGAAGAGGAAAAGGAGAGGTAAGAGTTCAGGAACCATCAGAGTCTTGAAGTTTAATTTCCAGATATGAGGACGTCTGTTGGTAAATGGCTTGGCAGAAATGTATGAACTGCAACACAAGAAGGACATGGAACTGTTGGAGCAAGTCCAGAGGAGGCCACAAAGATGATCAGAGGGCTGGAGCACCTCTGCTATGAGGACAGGCTGAGAGAGTTGGGGCTCTTCAGCCTGGAGAAGAGAAGGCTTCCAGAAGACCTTGTAGTAGCCTTCCAGTATCAGAAGGGGCCTTACAGGAAGGCTGGGAAGGGACTATTTGCAAGGTCTTGTAATGACAGGACGAGGAGTAATGGGTTTAAAGTTTAAGAGGGGAAATTTAAACTAGATGTTAGGAAGGTCTTTACAGTGAGGGTGGTGAGATACTAGCCCAGGTTGCCCAGGGAGGTTGTGGATGCTCCATCCCTGGAGGTGTTCAAGGCCAGGTTGGATGCTACTGTTTCTGTTGAGGTGTGCAAGACAAAAGAGATGGCCACTGGGAGCCACGGGGACTGCTTTGCTTCCCCCTCAGATGTTACTGACAGGGACTGAAAAGTCAAACCTCTTTCCAAACCCTACTCCCTGCACTATGTAAACTTAGAGAAGCTGCAGATCCTTGGCTCCTGAGAGACTATCTGAGGTCAGGGGGGAGAAATGTGACAGCACTTCAGAGAGGAACCAACGCATGTTGCAACAACAATGCAGCTTTATTTACAAATATCTGTATGAAATTTGCAGCTTCCAGTTTGGACCTAAAGAAAGGCTTGTGTGCCTAAAAGCTTGCTTTGTTTTCCAGTGGTACTGGCTGATCTCGTATGTCAAGAATTGCTCCTTTTTATCCTTATATGATGGCAATGACAGCACTACTAAATATAATATTGAGACTTGGCAAAAATACGTTTTTGACTCCCTACTTTCACATAAACCACATCTTCTCTGGCTTGCATGGAATGCTTGCTGCTTTCTAGGGCTTCAGTATGAGCAAAACTGATCTTACATGGCCAGGGAGTAATTATTTCAATGGATATTTCTGGGGAATTAATTCTAAAGTTTATAATTCTGTAGGGAATACCTCCTGGCAGAAACAAGAAGACTGAATGAAGAATATTAACCTTAATAGGCTAGAGAGAGACCTCAACGAGAGACCTCAAACTCTGCCTACCCTCATGGTGAAGAAATTAATTCTCTACAGATTTAGTGAGAAATTCAAGAAAATGTCAAAACATGCAAAGGTGCTGAATGACCATTTCCAGTGCACCATGCCCCCTCAGCAAGTTTGCTTTCACCCAGAATCACAGAATCAACATCAGAGATTGGAAGGGACCTCCAGAGGTCATTGAGTCCAAGCCCCCCCTGCCAAAGCAGGATCACCTAGGATTGCCCAGAGTTGAAAGAAACTAATTATTCTCCAGAAACAAACGCTTCAGTGCTCTTTGTGAGGATCTAAGGGGTAAGGAGTCGCACCCTCTCTAGCACAGAGTCCTTAGAGGCGGTCGAATTGCTTGTGTTTATTTATCTTCACTAGCATAACCAGCTGTCAGGAGATTATCTTCTTCTGGCATCGAGATGGCTCCTTTTCACCATCAGGCAGCTGCAGAAGCAGCAGAGATTTTTTTTTTTTTCCCCCTGCTTTTTTGGCTTCCCAGTTCATTATGTCTCTTCCTTTGGTGTGAACTGTTTGGTGGGGAATCTGCCTCTGAGGCCTGTCTGTCCTCTTCTCTGCTACACATCCAAAAAGTTTAGAGGCTCTTTCTGTGTTTCAAGATTGAGGCTAAAATGATGTGATTAGATAGATAAACAGTGGTGTCATTTTGCATCCTCTGGCGCAAGATGCAGCTGCCCCTTAGATGAGCTCTAAAATGATACAGGCATGGGAGCTTGTGCTGGGAAGCAGGGGGGATGCTGCACTGCAAGGTGGGATTGTCCCAGGTGTAAAGTGCTGGTCACGGTACAGCAGCACCAACACTTCAATCAAGAGAGAACCTGTGGGTTTGGGGCACTCTGAGAACAGCTAAAGAAACGACTGGCTGTTTCCATCCCTGAAAACAGAACACACAGCATGAGCATTAACAAACTCCAGCCCTTATCTCAGTCTGAAACTGCACGCAGTGAGAGTATGTGCCCTTTGCATTACCTGTCTCACTGCTACTGCCACCTCTAACCCTGGAGTTAACATCTGCAGAGGTGATATGCCTGTGCCAGAACACAGCGTGCAGCATTAGGATTATTCAGATGTGGTCCTTATCTTCACCTGGAAGAAGAAACTGAATACAGTAATAAGGAGCAATCTGCAACTGCTGGGTGCTTCTTTCCACTAAGCTGCAGCAACAGCAGGAAGTCTGCTTCTGTTGACTTCGGCTGAGAGCGTTTCAGGTTGTATCACTTCGAGGGAGACTCCAAGTGGTGTGGGATGAGGAAAGTCCCTGTGAAACTTTCATCTGCCGTCCCAACAGTGTGTGGGCTGGGGCAGGGTAGTGCCTGAGGAGCACATCTGCATCTGGAGTGGTCCAGGATGCTGCCATGTGGTGGCGCCCAGAAAAGAGTAGTTTGGAGGCTGAGATTCCTCGATGTTTTAAGATGAGGACTGGTCACCTCGATGACAATGGGACTGAGATTCTTAGTTTGGGACCAGCTGAGGTTCCTCAGTCCCAGGGATATGTATGATGCCTCAAGAAAAGCATCCCAGACTGCCGCAATTCAGAAGTGTCCCTTAAGCCTCCGTTTGGGGTGGGACATTTCCTTGTAGCATTTACAGAACACCTCAGGTTCAATGCGGTGCATCAATTCTGTGAGGGGCACACATGGAGCAATAGACACCTGGAGAGGTCTCCAGACTTCAGTCCACTGGCCTCAATATGCCAATATTCAGGGTCAGAATACAGCCATCTGCATAGGGAGTTAGCTCACACCGCATCAGTTTTTGGGGTGCAAGACTGAGGAGATCAGAGAACCCCAGTTTGTGCTGCCAGGTTACCTGAGTATGGTGGGTGTCAGAAGAGCAGAGGTCTCTGCATATCTGTATTTGTGAGGGTACCAGGCAACTTGGTTGGAAGGCACACATGCTGCTGAGCACCATCTCCACTGTGTCACAGAACCACAAAATGTTAGAGGTTGGAAAAGACCTCCAGACATTATCAAGTCCAACCCTGCTGATAAAGCAGGATCACCTAAGGCAGGCTGCACAGGAACACATCCAAGCAGGTTTTGAAAATCTCTGGAGAAGGAGACTCCACAACCTCTCTGGGCAGCCTGTTTCAGTGGTCCATCACCCTCACTGTAAAGAAGTTTCTCCCCGTGTTGAGGTGGGACCTCCTGTGTTCTAGCTTGTGCCTGTTGTCACTGGCTTCTTAACTTGGGAGAATCCATTGTGGCTTCAATCCCTGTGAAGCCTTTGGTCTAAGCAGGACTCATGGCAACGGTTATGCAGCTGGTGAGAAGGAGGAGTATTGGAAACCATCCAAGTCCACAGCTATCTAGACTTCCCATGTCTACATCCAGACCTAGCAGCAGGTGGGGGCTTCCACTGCAGGCTATGATGAGGCTCAGAAAATGTCCTAGTGAGGCAGCATCGTTGCTGCCTGGCTCCTGATCTTCCAGCCTTACCATTTGTTGCAATTCAAAAGCACAGCAGAGCACCCCAGGATGGAGGAAGACCTGCCAGCAACAACAGGGCAAGAACAGAAAACAGAACTTCCACTTTTCCTAATTCAGATCAAGTATTTGGATCAGAACAGAAGGTGAAAAGGGATTAGGGATGTCTGAATATGAAGCAGAGGGGACCAGAGACCATGAGAGCAAGTGCTAAAAGCAATTAGAGCATATCTGTGTGATGTGCCTAGACATGGTGGAGGGGCATAGTCCTTTCCACTGATGTTCAAAGGGGAACTGCAATATTTTAGATATCTTCCTTTGATGAGAAGGAAATAAATACTTGAATGTACCCAGGGAAGTTGCATAAGATCAGCAGGGAGAATGCCCAGACTTGGTGATGTGTGCAGGGCATGTGCATTGGCAGGAGCAGGTAGGAGAAGGCTTCTAGATGTGGGCATCCAGAGAAAGAGACAGAGAGAGATGAAGAGGAGGCAACAAAAGGACCCCCAGAGGGTATCAGAATAGGGTGGATGAGGAAAATACAATCCAAAACTGAGTAAGTTGTTTGAGGAGAGTAGGCAGAAAGTGAAATTGGGCTGAAAAACGTGAAAGGGAAAGATAAAAGAAAAACAACACAAGCAGCGAGGAAGTGAGAACAAAGAGAGAAACCCAGCCTGTGAAATCCACCTGAAAAGATAAGTGAGTTCCTCACTCCCTATCTCTCACTGCAGTGAATATTTGGAGGATTTGACTTGCTGCCTGAGGGAAATTATGTTAAGTAATGGGGAGGATAAATGGGGTTTACATATAGAGGGAACTTCTTGACTCCCTACTGCTGTTTCAGTAACAAGTGTGTGGCTTTACATGATGTCCTTTGTAGAGAGAGGGGCTCTACAGTGCATCAAGGATTTTATAGTAGAGTGGTAAGGTCTGTGGCCAGGAAAGGTCACTGAGTGTGCTTGAAAACATTTCAGTACTTAAGAAAGTAAGTGTTCCTACTGTTGTTGTCATATTTTTATAAAGATCCTGTTTAGAGCTGTTTCAGGAAGGAATTCTGAAATGCTCTGAGGCTGTTCCCTTTTCCTCCCATATTTTTCTCTTCCCCCAAGATTCAGTCTCCACATCTCTCCATGCTATATTTTCAGATTACTGTTTTACTTTGATTTAGACTTTTTTTTTTTTTTTTTTTTTTTTTTTTT
>VWZI01019396.1:13964-63119 GCA_013396835.1 Psilopogon haemacephalus
TTTTTCAGCATTTCCTCATGGGCTGGCCTATTTTAGGATTTGAATTTCTTGCTTATTCCATTGCTTCTTTCCCCCCTTTCTTTCCTATTAACCCTAAGTGCTTTCCTCACTTCAGGTGCAATTCTACCTTTAATTACTCCTCTCCATGAAGTCTGGTTTCTCTCCTGCCTCCTAAATGCATATTCTCTCTCACATCCCCCTACTTCCCATTGCTCTTTGTTTGGTTTTCCCTAGCTTCCCATCTATTTTCCCCCACCCTTTCTTTTCTTCCCTCTCTGAGCTGCTGCCTGTATCCTGGTGTGTGTCCCTTCCTGCTTTCCTTTCCCTCCATCCTCTTTCTTGCTTACTCCAACTCCCCTGTCCTATATCTTTCCCTTCCTGCCAGTACCCACCTCCAGCCAAAACGTCTCCATCTCTCTTTCTTCCTGTGGGAAGACAGCCTTGGGAATGGCCTTTGAGAGGGACAGGCATGAAAAGGACTTGCAAAGAGAACTTGAGAAGAAGAAAGAAGTTGTAAGAGCCAGCAATGGCATCCTGGTCTGTATCAGGAATAGTCTGGCCAGAGAGACCAGTGAAGTCATTCTGCCCCTGCACTCAGCACTGGTTAGGTGACACCTTGAGTACGGTGTCCAGTTTTGGGCCCCTCCATTTAAGAAAGACGTTGAGGTGCTTGAGCATGTCCAGAGAAAGGCAACAAGGCTGGTGAGGGACCTTCACAGGAGGAGTGACTGGCATTGGAATGGGCTGCCCACGGGGGTGGTGGAGTCACTGTCCATGGAGGAGATTGGATGAGGCACTTAGTGCCATGGTTTAGTTAACTGGGTTAGGTGATAGGTTGGACTTGATGATCTTAGAGGTCTTTTCCAACCTGGTTAATTCTGTGATTCTGTGAAAAGCTGAAAATGCAGCAGTGTGTGCAGAAAGAAAGGAAAGGAAAGGAAATGAGACTAGGAAGACAAACACAGAGAGAAGAACTGAGAGTCATGAAAACTCTTGGACACAGCAGTGGGATAGAGACAAAAAAAAAAAAAATTAAAATAAAAAGAAAAACCAATCCAGCTGGGAAAAGCAGTAGAAAAGATAAGGGTGTTCCCAGTTATCTGGTGCTGTGGCAATGAGTCACAATCATTGAGTTTCCGATCTCCTATTCAAATGTAAACAAATATTTTTTTTCCATCTTTACTGCAGTGGTGCCCAAATGGTGCCAATCAACCTAGAGCACAGCAAAGTTATTTGAACATGAGAAACCTCCCAACCTCAGTAGCACTTTTCCTGTCAGGCCAAGAGCAGGAGAAAGGCACAGCACACCTGCAAAGCTGCCAGGTAGGTGTCAGGCAGTGGGAGTTAATAACTGATTGAGAGGTTTGTTTTGTTTAGTTTTTTTTCCCATCAAACTTTAAACACATGAAGATGTTTGCCCACAGATGAGCTAGGATGACCCCTCTGAGAGGACAGCCTGGCCCTCACCAGCTCTGGTATTCCTCTTTGTCCTGAGAGGTGTCCAGCAGCTAGATATTCTGCTCCTCTGCCCTTTATTTCCTATAACTGCATCCGACACGGTCCAAATAACTCCTGCCAGTGTATTTGGTAACGTCCAACTCCTGTGTTTAGGTTTGTCAACCAGAAGGTTCTCTCTTTAAAGATTATCGTGTCTTGAACTGTGAATTCTGTAAGAGGTACCATTTTTTCTGTCTGAATCCATAACCAGGTGAAAATAAATAGTTATGATAAAGAGTCATTACCTTTTCTAGATATGTCTTGCTTATATCTGGCCATGTGTCAGTGTGACACTTCTTCACCCTTTACACTTGTTAGGAGAAGCTAAGTAAAGGTTGCATTAGTTGCTATTTGCCCTGGTTGTGTGATACACATGCAGTGTGAAATTTAGAATGTTGTTGCTGGTGCTACTGTTGGTATTGGTCAAGAAGAAATTTAATTAAATTCAACAAGGGCAAGTGTAGGGTTTTGCACCTGGGAAAGAACAACCCTGGGGATCAGTATAGGTTGGGGACTGACCTGTTGGAAGGCAGTGAAGAGGAAAAGGATTTGGGAGGTTGATGGGAGGTTGACCACGAGCTAGCAGTGTGCTCTTGTGCTATTCTGAGGTGTATTAGAAGGGGTCACTTGAGTGCTCTCTACTCTGTCCTGGTGAGGCTGTATCTGGAATACTGAGTCCAGTTCTGGGCCCCCTCAGTTCAAGAGGGAGATAGAACTGCTTGAGAGAGTCCAGCGCAGAGCCACAAAGATGTTGAAGGGAATGGAACATCTCTCTTAAGAGGAGAGACTGAGGGAGCTGGGGCTCTTGAGGTTGGAGAAGAGGAGACTGAGAAGTGACCTCATCAATGTTTATATATATGTAAAGGGTGAGTGCCAGGAGGCTGGAACCAGGCTCTGCTTGGTGATGCCCAAGGACAGGACAAGGGGCAATGGGTGGAAGCTGAGGCATAGAAAGTTTCCTGTAAACGGGAAGATTTTTTTCCCTGTGAGGGTGACAGAACACTGGAACAGGCTGTCCAGGGCAGTTGTGGAGGCTCCCTCTCTGGAGATATTCACAACCCACCTGTTCTTGTGTGATCTGGTCTAGGTGATCCTGCTCTGGCAGGGGGGTTGGACTACATGAGCTTTTGAGGTGCCTTCCAGCCTCTGACATTCTGTGATTCTGTGATTTTGCATTCCCTTTATTTAGTACAAAAGCAAATCGGACCTCAGGTGCTTCATTTTCTTCTTTTAAAAAATTAAGACATTAAGCAAATTTGCTTTTGAGCTTGCGAACACTCCATTGCTCTGATGCAGTGGTTCGAGCTTCCTGGGGACTGCCTGTCAAGAAATGTTTGTGCAGAGCTGCTCTCTGTACAAATACACCTTCAGGATCCTCTCCTAGTGAGTACTCCCTCTTTAAATGCACGGAAACTGGTGGTGAAGCAGCAGAGTTGCCGAATATACTTGGGCCCTTACAATTACAATCAGTTTCTGAAAAGCAGGAAGTTTCCTTAGGCAGCACAAATATTTAGCTTGATCAGCAAGACTGAGGCTGTTGGCACTTCATCCATGTAAATTGCTATGGAATCCAAAGCCACCCTTCCAAACCAGCTCTTCTGAAGGCATTGCACTGTCTCTCTCAGATCCACCACAAGCCTTGACCAGGTCCTGTCAACTGCTTCTGTCATGAACTAGTGTGCTGGTTTGAGGCTAATTGGAATTATTTCAATGGGACAAATTAGATCATTGGTTGTGAAAAGAAAATAATGATGAAGTCTGTATCATTCACTGATTTGCTGAGAGGGATAAAAAGCCAAATGTCGACAATTTGTCCCGGACTGGTCTGGAATACAGGATCTACTCACTTCCTCTTTGCTCTGCTCTAATATCTCTCCGCTACCCTCAGCTAGCACATAACAACATAAGCTTTGCTGCTTCCTTTTGTTTGTCTGGGAAAGTAGAAGGAGAAAGAGAGGGCAGATTTGAGCCCTTCTGGGCAGTTTCCTTTCTCCAGGAGGGAGTCTGGGTTTCTGTATTATTTCTAATTTATATATAATTGTAAATGGTAAAGTATATTGTGTATATATGCTTGTAAATTTTGCTTTGCTGTGAATATAGCTTCATCTTACTTCCAAGCCATATGAGCTAGTCTGGTAAATTTCAACGGTGGGGGGGCACAAAAGTTCCTAACCCACCACGACCACTGAAGCCCTTATGGAGTTTTCAGTACCAGAAGGGAGGACATCTTCTGTGATGCTGTATTTCAAACACAGAATCTTAGAATGGTTTAGGTTGGAAGGGATCTCAAAGATCATCCAGTTCCAACCCCCTGCCATAGGCAGGGACACCTCCCACTAGAACAGGTCACTCAAGGCCTCATCCAACAACGCCTTGAACACCTCCAGGGAGGGAGCAGCCACAGCCTCCCTGGGCAACCTGTTCCAGTGTCTCACCACTCTCACTGTAAAGAACTTCCTCCTAATGTCTAGTTTAAATCTCCCCTCTGCCAATTTAAAGCCATTACTCCTCGTTCTCTTGTTACAAGATCTTGTAAATAGTCCCTCCCCAGCCTTCCTATAGGCCCCTTTCAGGTACTGGAAGGCTGCTACAAGGTCTTCTCAAAGCCTCCTCTCCAGGCTGCAGAGCCCCAACTCTCATAGCCTACCACATAGTAGAGGTGCTCCAGCCCCCTGATCATCTTTGTGGCCTCCTCAGGACTCACTCCAACAGTTCCATGTCCTTCTTGTGCTGGGGGCTCCAGAACTGCACACAGTATTCCAGAGGGGATCTGACAAGAGCAGAGCAAAGGGGGAGAATCCCCTCCCTTGCCCTGCTGGCCACGCTGCTCTTGCTGCAGCCCAGCACATGGTTGCTGGCTGGGCTCCACGCACACACTGCTGGCTCATGTTGAGCTTTTCACCAATCCAGACTCCCATGTCCTTTTCCTCAGGGCTGCTCTCCAGACATTTGCCACCCAGCCTGCCATTATGCTTGGGATTACGCCAACCCAGGTGCAGGACCTTCCACTTGGCCTTGCTGAATTTCATGAGGTTGGCCTGGGCCCACCTCTCCAGCCTGTCCAGGTCCCTCTGGATGGCTGTAGCAGAGAAGTGAAAAACAGGCTGCCAGAAAGGTGATGCGGATTCAGGTCTTCTCCTGTTGAGTGGCTTGCTGGCAGTGCCCAAGCCAAATCACTGGATTTCTCTGCCTACTCTTCCCTATGCAAACAGGGGGAAGTGATACTTAGTCATTATTATAACATCTAGGGATGCAAATTACTGTGTCAATGATTACTGTTTGTTCTCAAAATACATTCCATTTCCCTTTATCCCATTTACAACACTGGATTAGTCACTTCCAATATTACAGAATCATAACCATTCATTCCTTCAGATGAAGTACTGGCTTCCCTAAAAAAGAAAAGCAACTGAGAGGTGGGGCCACTATTTAACACAAGGGTATGTGTAGGATCAAGTTGCTTAGCTACTGGGGTGAGGGGGGGGCTGTTAAGTACAGAGGTGACCAAGAAACAGCACTAAAAAGTGCATAATATCCTGAGGATACAGCAAAAGCTTGTCTCATGTAACATCTGAAGGCTAATGAGGATTTGTAACTCATCTGTAAGGACAGCTTTACTTTCTTGCAATGATACTGATTGCATCAGGAGTTTCATAGTAGTGCAGAACAGTACATAAATTAAAATCATTAGGCTGATGGGATACACAACTACTAGCACACATCAGTGAGCCTCCTTGAATGTGGGTTCTGCAGAGCAGGAAATATCTTCAGGAATCTACCTACATCCTCGTGGGTTTGCAAAGGAGTTTTTCACTGCTACGCTTCCGTTAATGCCAACTTCTCCCTTGCTGAACCTGGAATGATAGGAGAAAATCCCTGATCTCTGACTATCTGTTGTCCCAGTGAGGGAGTAAAAAGTTGTACTGAAGCTTGCTGGAATTTTCAATGTGCTTTAATCACTGAGATACTGGAGAGAATTACTCAGGCTATGGCTACATACAAAATTGCAGCGATTGAACCGAAGGTTGGAAACCAATAAAGCAGTTTAAGCCTATATAAAAATACCTTTCTCAGCTTAAGTCAGCGTGGGCTTTTTCCACCCTTCTTCTCAGGGAAGGAGGAAGTAACCATTGTCATACATCTTGATTATTATGGGGTCTTGACACCATTCCACATGACATTTTTCTAAGCAAACAAAGCAAATATAGTTTAGATTAAATCCTCATAAAGTAGGTGCATGACTGGTGAGGAAAAAAAAAAAACCTTTAAACCCAGGTATCAATTTTTTCCTGACAGACTTAGAGGAATGGGGTCTTTCCAACATCTGAGTGGAATCCATTTTATGCAGTATTTTCATTAACAACCTGTGACGAGGGAATAAAGAGTACTCATAAAATCTGCAGACATCATCTAGCTGGGAGAGGATGCAAACAGTTTGGTGGATGGGCTGAGAATTCAAAATGATCCTGCTAAATTGGAGAAAATCAACGATTCAGGAAAGAAAAGTGCAAAGAGCTACACTTAAGAGGAGGAAATCAGAAGCACAAAGAGAAAACAGGGAATAAATGGCCAGGCAGCAGTAAAACAGAAGGCAGCTTGGGGTTTGAACCATGAAGTGAAGGGGGAGTCAACAGTATGCTGGGTGCAGGTTGCAGCAGGTGACTGGTTTGCTCTTCCTTGCCTGAGAAGGATGGGACACAAACTGAAGGTTTCACAGCTGAGCAACAAACCTGAGAAGAGGCTTTGAAAGCACATCCCAAGAAGGATGACTAGGGAAGTTTGTTTAAGAACAAAACTAGAGAATGATGTGGTAACTATTGGCTTATAATGATGAAAAGTTCTCAGTGATCACTGGAAGCAGGACAAGAAGAGGTTTCTGCTTCAAAACAGAGACCCCAGGGAGATAAGAAAACCCATGCCATAAGGGAATGAAGTCATGGAGCTGCTGAGGTGGCCATGCAGAGGATCCTTCCCTGTGTTATCACTAGCAGGTCTGGCCTGACAGTGGGCAGTGAATGTAAGATGCAGATGCAAACAAGATCAAGGATCAGCATGGCCACAGCTGAACTGTGCCACCCTATAAATAAAGACAAAATTGCTTACTTTGCTGTAAACCCCTGTGAGATGCCAACATTTAGTCTGACAGTGAAAGCAGAGCAACTTCCTCTTACCTACCAAGTCACAGAGAAATCCCATGGCAGCTGATGGGAAAAGGCCACAAATTATGTCTGCATTCTCTGTTGTTGAGCTGTTTCTGAACATCCTGGTGAGAAGATCCCATGAGGCTTCCAGGAGGCAATATAAAGTGCCTAAACCCTTGTCAAGTGCAGGCAG
Source organism: Psilopogon haemacephalus (assembly GCA_013396835.1). Taxonomy (NCBI): domain Eukaryota; kingdom Metazoa; phylum Chordata; class Aves; order Piciformes; family Megalaimidae; genus Psilopogon; species Psilopogon haemacephalus. Next base: position 20,796 of record VWZI01019396.1, read on the forward strand.
TCTCTGCTTGTCAGCCTACATCCATATGGGCATTTTGTGTTTCAGTAGCTGATAGTCTCTGTTGTGATTTAACTGGGATAAAAAAAATTGACAATATTTTCCTCTGCATTTTTAATTATCCCTAGAGCTGACTGCACTTTCTTTGAATATCACTGCTTTGAATTTCATTGAGGAAACAAAACATCCAAAAATGCAAACTAATTCTGGAACCCACTTTGGCTTTCAGCCTGTTTCTCAACCAGGAGGAGGAAAATATATCCAGTGGAGAGGGGCAAATGTGGGTTTGCTAACCTCTACCAGTCAAAACTAGTCAGTATTCTTTTGGATGAAATGAGACTAGCAGAGGTGTACTGGTCTTGAGGAACCATTGAGACATATAAGATTCCAGTAGAAGTTGGAAGGTTGGGAAGCTCTATAAAGATCCATCACTGCTTACAAAGCTGTATCCTTGGCTGTCCCTGGACAGAAAATAAAATGGACCAATGCTTTTTATCTCCTCCAATAAGTGGCAGCATGCTGGGGCTGCCAACAAGCATTGGCTGGTGTATAAACTTCAACCTGCAAGTAGGGGAGAAGCTTCACCAAATGAGAAGCCACTTAGAAGAATGTTTCAAGAAAGGAGAGAGTGGATGGAGTCTTTTAAGTGAAGGAATTTGCTCAAAGGATGCAACAAAACCACACTCCTGTTTGCTGTGGAATAAGGTGGAGAGATCACCTTGAATACTGTGTTCAGTTTGGGGCCCCTCACTACAAGAAGGTCATTGAGTTGCTGAAGCATGTCCAGAGAAGGCCAACAAATCTCTTATGGGGGATGGCTGAGGAAATGGAATTGTTTAGTCTGCAGGAGTCTGAGGGGAGACCTCATTGCTCTCTACAGCTCTCTGAAAGTAGGTTGTAGTGAGGTGCAGGTCAGTCTGTTTTCTCTAGCATCAGGTGATAGGAGAAGAGGAAACAGACTCAAATTCTGCCAGGGAAGGTTTAGATTGGATACTAGGAAAAAATTATTTCCTGAAAGAACGGTCAGGTATTGGAACAGGCTGCCCAGGGAGGTGGTGGAGTCATCATCCCTGAAGGTGTTCACGAAATGTGTGGGCATGACACTTTGGGACATGGTTTAACAGCCACTGTGGTGTTAAGTTGATAGCTGGACTCGATGATCTTAGAGGCCTTTTCCAACCAAAACAATTCCATTACTCTATGAAATGGCACCATGGCAGAGCACAGGGCTCAGCAGGCAGATGTCTGGATAAGCAGGTAGCAGGAGTTGAGACTGATTGAACTGTTCTTCTGCCACATCTCTAACGATAAAATGAGAAAATGATTGTGGCTTTTTCCTTACAACTAACCCAAACTAACTTTCCTTATGAATGAGCCTTATAAATAACTTGCGTTACAAACAGCTTACATGGCAAATACTACACAGAATCACAGAGCCACAGAATAATACAATCATATATTCTATATCACCACAGAATAATATAATCATAGAATCATAGAGTGGGTTGGATCGGAGGGGACCTCCAAGATCATCTATAACAAGCACCATGGCATTTTTTGATAATAAACACCTTTCCAAATCAGAGTCAGAGTTAAAACAAGTAACCTTACCCATTAGTCAGAAAGTGGCTGGTTACCCAAGCTGGAAGACAGTCCATGCCAGTGCTCACTGGATTCAATCCATGCATTACAGCCCAGCATAACAGAGATCCTCCAGGTGACAGTGGCTAAAGGGGCAAAGAGGTGTCCTGTGGTCCTAGTTCACATAGAGGTGTAAGGTCCTGCACCTGGGTCGGCACAATCCCAAGCACAAATACAGGCTGGGTGGTGAGTGGCTGGAGAGCAGCCCTGAGGAAAAGGACCTGGGGGTCTGGGTGGATGAGAAGCTCAACATGAGCCAACAGTGTGCACACGTGGCCCAGACAGCAAATGTGTCCTGGGCTGCATTAAGAGCAGCTGTGGCCAGCAGGGCAAGGGAGGGGATTCTCCCCTTCTACTCTGCTCTCATCAGACCCCACCTGGAGTACTGTGTGCAGTTCTGGAGCCCCCAGCACAAGAAGGATATGGAACTGCTGGAGAGAGTCCAGAGGAGGGCCATGAAGATGCTCAGAGGGCTGGAGCACCTCTACTATGAGGACAGGCTGAGAGAGTTGGGGCTTCTCAGCCTGGAGAAGAGAAGGCTTTGAGGAGACCTCATAGTAGCCTTCCAGTATCTGAAAGAGGCCTACAGGAAGGCTGGGGAGAGACTATTCACAAAGTCTTGTAATGACAGGATGAGGGGTAATGGGTTCAAATTGGCAGAGGGGAGATTTAAACGGGATGTTAGGAGGAAGTTCTTCACAGTGAGGGTGGTGAGGCACTGGAACAGGTTGCCCAGGGAGGTTGTGGCTGCTCCCTCCCTGGAGGTGTTCAAGGCCAGGCTGGATGAGGCCTTGAGCGTCCTGATCTAGTGGGAGGTGTCCCTGCCTATGGCGGGGGGTTGGAACTGGATGACCTTTGAGGTCTCTTCCAATCTAAACCATTCTATGATTCTATGATATGCAGGAGAAGATCCAAATTTTCCAACAGTTAAGCGGATAAACAAGCTGCGACTACAGACTGAGCTGCTTCACTCCATAAATTGCTTCACTTAGAAGACTCCATCTGCTCTCTGCTTTCTTGAAACATTATTTTAAGTGGCTTCATGTTTGGTGAAGCTTCTCCTCTACTTGCAGTTTGAAGTTCACACGCTGACCAATGCTTCTCAGTGGCTCCAACATGCTGCTGCTTGTTGGAGAAGATAAAAAGCAGTAATCTGTTTTATTTTCTGCCCATGGATGGACAATGATATTTAGTTGGGGAACATTTGAATAAACATTGCCAACTTAGAACTGTTCTCTCTATAGGATGGATGGTTTGGGTTTCTTCCTGACTTTGGCTGAGAAAGCCAAGTTCATGCTGGAGCTGGTGGGCCTGGGACTTTGTTTCCATCATCTTCCAAGAACCACTCTTCACTTCTGAGAATTATCAAGTGCCGAGATTGACAGCTGAGCTGATTTCTGGTGGAGCAGGCAGAGAGGATGAACTTGACCTGGTTAGCAGGGACATAATGATCTTGTCAAATATTTTTGACAGAGTATCCAGTGGTTTCATTTCAATTAGGGTGAAAAAAAAAACACCCAACTTTACTTCCACAAGTTGAAAATGTTTAATCTAAATTATCTTACGAAGGCAACCATGAAGCTCAGCTCTCCAGCCCTGTCAAAACAAGGGTTTTCAAGCAGACTGCTGCTAGATCTCCTGGTACCACCCTGCTGATGGGACTATGCTGAGCCCTTTCACAACACCCTCTTAGCGCCTTCCAAGAGCCATTTAGCACTTAGCACAGCAAGTAATATATGGCTAAGGAGATGGGAATAGAAGAGGGACATGTTATGGCCAACTGCTGTTTGAGGGAATTTGCTTATTAAAGCAAGTGATGGCATCAGAAACAGTAATCAGGTACTGTGGTAGACAGGAAAAAAAAAAAAAAAAAAGCCTTCCAGACTCTGGTTCTAACTACTGTTTAACCAAATTGGAATCTGCAGCTGCTGGAAGCTCAGCTGAACTTCTTCTCGTATTGATGGTGGTGGAGCACTGGAACATTCCGCCCAGAGAGGTGGTGAAGTCTCTATCTCTGGACTCATCCAAAGCCCAGCTAGATGCCATCTTGTGCAACCAGCTCTAGGTGAACCTGCTCTGGCAGCAGGGTTGGACTAGGTGATCTCCAAAGGCCATATCATTCTGTGATTCTGTATAATTTGTTTGAATTTAGTTGCCATCTCTTTAAGAGATGATCAATTATGCAGACTTTTCTCCCTTTAAACAAGCATGAGCTATGTGTGAGACAAAAAGTTCCCATGGAACATCTGTCAAAAGGGACAGGATGTGAACTGTTCCAGGACAAGCTTCTCCTGAGCAATTTCCTAGATGTTTGTTTCATATTTTCACCTTACACATCCACGGTTTGGACTTCAGACTGAAGTCTTTCATGTCTGACACTCCATTTGCTGTACTTTGCTCCAGTTTCTGTAGTGTCTTTGTGGCCGGGAAAGCTCTGTCTGTGCTCTCTGTAGAGCTCAGCCCTGATGTACCTATTATAACCCTCTGTATTTTTGTGCTTTTGTTCCACAGACAATTTTTTTGTACACTTTCCTACCAAACACAACACACAAACTTAGCACCCTCAGCTTCACTGGCACATTTTGAACTCCTTTTTCTAGCAGATCTCTCATAAATTAGCATCCCTTTATAGATTTTTCACTGATTTCCACTCCCTTTTTTGTGGCTGTTCCCTCCTCTTCATGACCTGGAGATAGCTTGGCAGCCCAAAGCAGCCTTATGCACAGCTTCTGTGCAGAAACCTCAGGTCCTAAAGTGTGCTGAGCCAACATCAAAGATACTGACACAGCAATGGCACTGGCAGTGAGCTCCTGCACGTGTGAAGAATCTGTAAGGGTGTCCTGATGCACCTCTTTCTTCTGTCCACCCGATTAAAGTGACCTATTACATCACTTTGCCAATCGTGCATATATTGGCCAGCTCAGACTGCTGTCACCAAGAACATTCATGTCTGTGAAAGTTTCCAGTCTGATCACCTCTTGAATGTAGCTTTTCCACTTCAGCTAACCCCTTACAAATCCTCACTTTCATGAGGGTGGGGAGCTGACCTGGTTTGGCTCTGCACTTGCCTTTTGCTTCCTAGCTTTGGATTATTTGTTACATTCTAGGCAGGTTTGCAAGAGATAAGCGGTCGGTGCAATGCAGAGCACAAGTCAAAACGCGTTGAAAGTGGAAGGAATGGATTCCTCGCTTATCCCATCCTTCTGTATCTCAGACTTCTGCAAGAAACAGATCACTTGACACCATCAACATACTGGTGCACAGTAAGCAGGAGCACTCCTCACTGCACGGCCACCTTGCTGCCAGGGCAGCGGAGACAGACTGGAGACAGACGGAGCCAGCTGCCAGCTAGCAGCAACTCCTACCAGTATAGCCACGGCTGCCGGGCATTTGGTGTCTGGGCCTTTCCTCAGCCTCTCAGCAAGCTTTTAGTTGGCATGGAATGTCACACTGCTCACAAATACTGGTGAGTAGCCAAGCTGTCAGTGAAAACCAGCTCTACCATATGAACCACTCTTAAAATCGAGTTACAGAGTCAGCTTTATTCAGTAAGACAGATGAGAGGAAACGGCCTCAGGTAGCACCTCGTGAGGTTTAGATCGGACATTATGGAAAATTTCTTTACTGAAAGTGTGGGGAGGCATTGGAACAGGCTGCCCAGGGAAGTGGTGGAATCACCATCCCAAGAGGTATTTTTTAAAATAGTGTAAACATGGCACTTCAGGACATGGTTTAGTGGGCATGGTGGTGTTGGGTTGGATTTGATAATCTCAGAGGTCTTTTTCGATCTTGATCACTCTAAGAGTCTCATGCTTCAGTGGTGACCTGGCAGTGCTGGGTTAACAGTTGGACTCGATCTTAGAGGTCTTTTCCAACCTTATTGGTTCTGATCTATATCCTTAGTTGTCTCTTCCTTCAACATCTTCCTCTGTATTTACATCTTGGACCTTTCCTGGCACTCCAAGGAGGCTGGTGCCCATGTAGCAGTGCAGTGATATGAAGACGTATAGGATCCTCTGTACAAAGACCTCTTGCTATGAGAGGCAGCTTTAGTATCCACTCTGTCCTACATTCCCCAAAGAATATTTCCCTCTTGGACAGCTCAGTAAAAACAGTAATGTTTGATCTGAAACGGTGGTGTCAAAGCCTGAGCAGGCACCTAGGACTGTTAGAAGAGAGCCATGAAGACGATCAGAAGAGTCCACTACGGGGACAGGCTGTTGAGAGCTAGGGCTACTTAGCCAAGGCTCCGGGGAGACCTTATAGCTGCTCCAGTACCTGAAGTGGGCCTACAAGAGAGCTGTAGAGGGGCTTTTTACAAGGCCTTGTACTGCCAGGACGAGGGCCAATGGCTTTAACCTGCGAGAGGAGAGATTTCCATCGGATGTTAGGAAGAAATTCTTTACAGTGAAGGTGGTAACACACCGCAAACAGGTTGTCCAAGGAAGTTGTAGAGGTGTTCGGAGCCAGGTTGGACAGGGCATTAAGCAATCTGATCTAGTGGAAGGTGTTCCTGCTCAAGGTGGGCGGGTCGGAACTAGATGATCTTTAAGGTCCTTTCTAACCAAATCCATTCAACGATTCTCTGATGCGACTTCTCTAACACCCCACTGCTCTGAAAAGGAGGGAAGAGGATGCCGGGGGAAGCATCTCGGTCCGGCGCTGCGCTGGAGCAGGACGAGGAGAGCTGTCCGTACTCAGGCTGATTGTTTCCTTTTGAAAAGAACCGCTAAGCGAGCCCCGCTTTACCGAGGTGACTCCGAGGCGGCATGCAGCGACCCCCGCTCATGGCGGCGGCTGTGGCCGGGACCAGCCTCCCGTGCCGTGGCCGCGCCTGCGGCGCCCCCTCGCGGCCGTGCCGGGTGCTGCACCGGGCCCGCCCGGCGCCGTTTCCGCCCTCCCACTGGCTCAAGTTTGTCATCCCCGGTGCTAAGGTACTACAGAGACAGGCAGCGGGGTGTCTGAATAAAATGAGGTTAAATACCCTCAGGTTTCACTGGAAATTGCGCAGACTTTCCCCAAAGTCACCAATACTGTTTGGGAATGTGAAATAAATTGGAGGAGGGGCTCTTTAGCTTCCGATTTACATCCAGAGGAATGGGAGCCTCGTGCAGGTTTCTCTACCGAAATAACCTCGGCGGTGACAAGGTGTCCTGGCTCCATTTAGCTCGGCTTGGCTCGGCTCAGCGTCAGTGGGGAGATAGGCGGACGACGGAGACACGGCAGGGCCGGCCGCCGGCCGCCAGAGGGCAGTGCCGCCGCGGGCCGGGACAGGCAGCGAGCGCACGGCGCCGCGTGAGCGTCAGCGCGGGTGGGGCGGGGCTTTACGGCGGCCCCGGGGGCTGAGGGGGGTCCGCTGGTTCCGGGGCCGGCGGCCGAGGGGCGGGTGGATCGTCGGAGCTAGACCCCGTCAGGAGGGCCGGAGCCGGGGCTAGGGGGAAGAGGAGAGGGCGGAACAAGAGAACGCCGGCGGCGTTCCTGTCCCGATGGCCCTCAGGTCCGGGCGAAGCTGCGTGTTGGCTGGGGTCAGGTCCCCGGGCGGTGGAGTCGTACGCTGTCCCCGCTTGTCCTCTGTAGTGCCTATACCCACCGTGGCCTAAACATATGGAAGACCAAGTGCGGCGGCCGGGGTTTGCCGTCCCCGGTTCGCAGCGCTGGGGCGGGGAGCACAGGTGCGCGGTGCCCAGGCAGGTGAGTGCAGCGAGCCCAGGGTGCACCCTGCATTCCCCACCCGTGCGCCCAAGCCCGTGAGCTGACCCTGACCCTGTGTCCTCAGTGCTTGCCTCCGCCAGCGTAAGAACAGCACCATCTGTCTTCTGCTTTTAGTTTTCCCAAACCTGGATGCTTCACAGTTGCCGGCATTCGCCGTATAAGCGTTCCATACCGCCTCATTTGCTCCTTCGTCTTCCACTACTCCGTTACCACATTCCCCACTGTGAAGAACAGCAAAGTATGAGTGCAGTTGGGGTCCAAGAGAGAATTGTATCTTCTCGATAGGAAGGAGAGAGCAAAAATAAAATTAATCTCTCTTCACAGTTTTTCTTGTACAAACGTTAATAGCTGTAGGCTATGCGAAGCTCTGGCCCGAGTTCTTCACCGGTGCAGGAGGTCGCAGATTTCAGGACTAGGGAAGCCATTTGTAGGTTTTCCAGCACAGCAAGTTCTGCATCCCTTTTATTAAGAGACTGGATGCAAAGTGCCAACCAGCCAGACAATTTTGGGGGAGGAAATTCAGAAAGAGGAATTGAAGCAATCCATTCCTTTTGAAGATAAGGGTGAGGTGGCACAAATGTCATCCAAATTGCTGAGCATCTCTGTATTGCCTGCGTTGCATTCACGGGTCAAACACAGTGTGAATGCAATGTGAAAATCTAGCTGCCAAGGCATCTAAGCTGTGTCAGAAAGACTTGCTGCTCTCTGCTTTCTGGGAGCTAAAAGATTTCAGTAAGTTGTTGAGCTGAATGCTTCATCCTCCTACCTCACCAGCTTCTGGAGGTGACAGATGTTTCCTCAGGGCCTGTTATTTTAGACACCCCCATGATTTATATATCTCTGCAAGCCTGGTGGGTGGAATTGGATGTCACAGACAAGCTGAAAATAACTTGTATACTCAGACTCTGCTACCTACTGGCCCATGCAGAAAAATCTGAGATCAAATTGAATCACATTATATGTGCCTGGCAGATGCATTGAGATGTACAGATGGAGCAATGGTGGGTTAAAGTGAAGTTGAAATGCTCTGTGGAGAGTGCTGGCAAAGACTCTGCAATAACATTGTGCATAGCAGAACCACTGTGGCTGAACCCTCGCAACTGTTTTGCGAAGATCAGCAGTAGCTTAGAGAGGAAAAATTAATATTTAGAACAATATGTAATTCCCTGTGTGATCGTGACATAGAACTGGAGAGAATGTCTTTGGCCTCTGCATGAGAGGTTAAAGAAGATACCTGGACACATGGGCCTCACACAGCTGTGCTTGGTTGTGCCAGAAGGAAGGCCAAGGGGCTTCAAACCTGTTTCCAGGATACTTCTCACTAGAACCAATACTTGACAGGTAAATAGGGCTGTGGAACCTTGGATTTGCAAGCAATCAATGCCTTGCCAGATACTTGCACAGTTACATCCATGTGGGCCCAGCACTGCAGGAGAACAAATTGGGGTGCTTTTTGTGGCACATCAGCAAGTACCAAGCTGAAAGCAGTGTCGGGGCTAAGATATAAGAGAATATCCTCAGGTGAACTCAGAAGCCAAGGTCTCTGCTTCTCTCTCTTTGCAGAGCCCAGGGAGTTTTACCCGGCTCATCGTTAAGTTTTCCCTGAGCGTAGCCTGCCTTCCTTTGGGTATGGCTCAGAACCAGCGTTCTCTGGGAGATAATAATATTTTCCAAGGCTGGGCCATTCATCCATGCCAGCCTCCAGAGAATATGGAGAAGCTGTGCAGAAAGGGCCTGGGCACACTTGGCCACGCCTTGTAGCCAGTGGTAGGATGTTCACAGCCTGCCAAGGTAAACTGCCTGAGCAGTGCGTCTCCATCTACAGCCAGATCTCTAGAACAAAAGCAGCCAGTGAAGACTGGCAGAACTTTAACTCCTTGCGAGGAGCTGAAGACAGAATTCACAGTGGAAGGCCTAGACTCCTGGAGGATATTTCCATCTCCAGGGAGCATGCCTCTCATAGGGTTTCCTGCTGTCAGATAGCATTCATTCACATAATCTTGTAATTTAAAGGCTCTTCTTTTTTTTTCTTTTTTTTTTTTTGTTTTCCCCAGAAATTGCCTTTAGGTATTTGTCTTAACTTACATGAGTGCTTCCCAAACACTGGGCTTAACCTCACTGCTCTGTCTGGTCTTCTTTGAGCACCAATGTGTGATGACTCAGATCTTCTGAGGCCTCACTCAGTGCTTTCATCCAGGAATTGTTCAGCCTGCCTCTTTAATTTGTCAGAAATAATTTGGATTTAGCCTGTGCTCCTTTCCCTTTCTTCAAGGCTACACAATTTCTACTCTTCCCATGCATCTTCCAACCTCCTTGTCACCATAGCTGTTTGCTGTACCTTTTCCTTTTGAGTTTCTCTGCCACAGTGTTGTACAAAGAGATGCTTTGGGAGGTACAGCAGAGTGGACAGGGGACATTAATCTTGCCCTCAGAGGTCTCTTTGTAATAAACATCCTTGAAACATGCACAAAAATTTAAGTCAGGTTTCCATTTTTAAAGTGATGAACAAGTCATTTGTCTAGAGTCAGAATGTTTCTGCTGGTGGTGGTGCTGTGCCATGAGGGACTGAATCTGCTTATCTCACTTTTTTTTTTACTTTCTTGCTTGCAGATCTCTCTGTCCGGTGATATCCCATGGTGTACCCCAGCCAAAGACTCACAGCTCTGCTCCTGGCAGGAGGAAAATGCTGCACCTTTGGAAGACTTGGGTGAGATTTTAAGTGGCACAGCAGGAGCAGAACTCAAGGCCTTCTTCTGATTCACTGTTACCCAGCACACTTTGGACTTGTCTGTGCAAAACTCTGCTTATGATGTCAGTGAGATAAGTGGCATGAAATGGCTGTTCAGTCTGGGAGTATGGTAGATCTATCAGATCTTACAGCATCCTGATACATGTGGCCTTAGAGGAGCGTGGCAGCAACTTCTCTGATCTTCAGCCTGTTATTCTAGTGGAAAAAGTAACAGGAATGTGGCTTTGTAATTATTTTTTAATTGGGTGGCATTTTGGTTGTTTTGTTTTGTTTTTAAAAAGGCCTCCCAATTCTCCTGTCACTAGTTTCAGTCCAGGAAACTTTATGTTTAATAAGCACTGTGTAAATTTGCTGCTCTCTATAAATGTAAAATCAATAGCAATGATAACAGCAGCAAAGTGCTTAGTCCAGCTCTGGTAATGATCCAAGACTGCTAACTTCTTGATAAGGTCACTTATTTCACACAGGCACCTCCTCTCCATGTGAAAACACAGAGTACGGAACAGAAGCTACCTGTGTGCCCTGACAAGAAAGGAATCATGGAAAACATGTGATTTCCAGCAGGTGACATGCCTTTTCCAGCAGGCTCTCTTAAAATCTACTGTGGAGGTCCTAGCACCTCAGCTGAATGCTGCAAACACTTCCTCTGCTAGGGAGGTCAGTACTGCACAAACATCTCCTCATTGATGATATCCTTTGTTTCATCCCTTCTCATAAGCACACAAGAAAGGGGCATCTCCAGTAACCCGAGGGAATGAGTGATGGTGTATTTCTGGAGCATGAACAGAACGATGAGGCAAAGGCTTGTGTGGATGACCCCCCCCATCAGCGATGCCACCACTTCTCATGCTGCTAGTAAGGCTTGGTCTGTGCAGTTTCTGGGCTTCACAGAGTGTGTATGGGGACCATGCTTCCACCTCTGCCCAGGTGTCCTGCAGCAGTAACGGCAGCTCCGCCTGCCCAGGCAGTCCCACTTCTGTCCAAACAGGCAGCTGGAAGCACTTCAGGCTTATAGCTGGGGCTTTACCACCACTGGCAACAACTAAGTATCTGCCATTGAAAAATTACTTGTACACCACTTAATGGCTGATAGCTCCTTCCACTGTCTCTCACTGCAGGCAGATGTGGTTGGTTTCATGCAGTCTGCTACTTTTCCACTAGGTCCACTTTAAACTTGGTGTCAGGTTCCCAGAAGCCTTACTGTTATCCAAGTGACCTCAGAAATAATCTCTTCCCTCCTCCCTGCCCACCTCTGCCAGTAAGCCCGCCCTTGCCCTTTGATAACCCAGATCACCTTTGGGCTTTTTCTTTGCTGTGCCGCAGTGGTAAATGGACTCCATCTGAACATCTGTTCCCTCCTGTTCTTCTCTGACCTCTGCTGGCTAACCTATCCCTGGGTCCAGGGACCTTCAGCACAAGAAGAATCCTCCTTAAGCTCCTATCCCAAAGGCAGCACACCCACTATTAAATAATACAGTAATAATTACCAGAAGGCTGGCAGGGACTTCAGGAAGTGTCTGAAACCACCCCCCCCACACACACCCTCTCCGAGGTGGAGTCACTCAGGAGCAGCGCCTGACCTGCTTGTGAAATGCTTTTAGCAGTTGGGACGTGGCAGCCTCCCCAGCAGCCCCCTGTGGCCCAGGAGACCTTCCTGGGAGAAAAAAGCACTTTCCTGAGCACAGCCCAAATCTTTCCTTGTGCAAATCAGGCTGATTATTAATTGTCCTCCTTTGAGTGGATCTGGAGAAGAACTACTCACAATCTGCTTGACAGCAACTTTTTATATAATAGCAAGATGGCTTTTAGAGTCCCCCAAAAAAGAGGCGTTTGCTCACTTGCAGAGTCAGGAAATTCCCTGCCAATGGACATTCTTTGTCGAGGATCCTTTGCCAGCATAGGCTGAGCACTAAGCCCCACAATCTGCATTTTCCTTTTGAATGACTTCCACAAAATAAACCAAATATCACATCCGTGGAGATTTATTACATCCCTTCCAAGGGCGAAGCATTCCTCAGCTACATTCCACTTCTGTCTTTTGTGCTTAGGAAAGGGGAAAAAAAAATCTCTGTGATGCTTCTGGATCCCACCCCTCCAGGGCTTCTGTCGTTAATAAAGCCGAGCAGCTGGAGCCAGATTTGTCAGGCTAGTCCTGAATGGCTGACTCGCTCCTGCTGCAAGAGCAACACCATCAGAGCAGCCCTAGGATTCCTGCCTCTAGAAAATTAATAACTCGTGGCACCACGTTTCCTCAGTAAAAACACCTTTTGTTGTTCCCAGTGACACCCTATCCCCGTGGCAGCAGCAGCTGCCAGAATGGATCTTCTCACTTCCTAGCTGCTCTGGCTTCTCCTGCCTCTGCATGATGCAAGAGTTTGCAATGCTTTTTGGGAGCTCAGATGCACACTCAGAGACTCTCTGCTTGAAGCAATTGCTCTCTCCAGGCTTTGCAAGCGAAGCTTTAATCCAGATGTGTAAAGGAGGATGTATACAGAGGGAAGGCAAGGGGGTGAAAGCTCTGTTGTGTTATCTGAGCTTAATTAAGCATCTCTGTGGGCAGTCGCTAATTGATTGACCCCAGGACTGCAGAAGGAGCACGTTTACTGGAGCTCATTAAGCGAGCTGCATTCAGAATTTGAATTTTTATATTTCAGAGATGAATACCTGTGACTGATCCTTGCTGACTGACACCAGTGAAACAAATTCTATTCAGCAAATGTTGGTTGGTAGATTTGGCTTTTTAAATTCAAACGAGAGAACCGTTGAGTCCTCAGATGCCTGCTCTTCCTCATCATGTCCCTTGCCAGCATTTACAGGTATCTCTTAGCTCTGATATGGCTTCCTGTCACAGCCTAGGCTGCGCTAACCAGCCCATGGTGTCTTCCAGTGGGTATCAAATCCATTTCAATTTCACAGGCTTACAGAGCATTTTACAAAATCAACCAAAAAACAAACATCAAAACAAAAATCAGTTCGCTCACCACTAAAATGTAGCCACTGCAGGCATGGGTGTGGCCCATGTGTGGACAAGCTGGATTAATGGGCCAAGGCCATTTGTATGAGATTCATTGTGGCCAAATGCAGGGTCTTGCATGTGGGTCACAACAACCCCATGCAAAGCTGCAGGTTTGGGGCAGAGTGGCTGGAAAACTGCCCAATAGAAAAAGACTTGGAGGTGTTGGTCAACAGCCAGCAGAATGCAAGCCAGTTTGTGCCCAGGTAGAAAAAGAGGCCAACAGCATCACAGCCTGTATCAAAGAGAGTGAGACGTTCAGGTCCAGGGAGGTGATTTTCCCACTGTACTCAGCACTGGTGAGGCCACACATTGAGTACTGTGTTCAGCTCAGGACTCCTCACTATAAGAAGGACATGGAGAAGCTGGAGCATGTCCAGAGAAGGGGAAAGTAGTGAAGGATCTGGAGAACAGGTCTTCCAAGGAACAGCTGAAAGAATTGGGGTTGTTTAGCTTGAGGAAAAGGAGGCAGAGGAGACCTTCTCATTCAACCCGGAAAGGAGGTTGTAGTGGGCGTCTGTCTCTTCTCCCTAGTAACAAGTGATACGACAAGAGGAAGTGGTCCCAAATTGCACCAGTAGAGGTTCAGATTGGGTATTAAAAGAAACTTCTTCACTGAAAGGGTTCTCAAACACTAGAACAGGCTCTCCAGTGAGGTGGTTGAATCCCTGGAAGTGTTTAAAAGATGCAGAGACATGGCTGCCTGTCCCTGTCCAAAGCCTGTTCACCTTCAGGCCCTTCAGAGCACTCCTGAGCTACTTTCCTGTCTTTCTTGTTTAGAAAATGTTTAACACCAGTGAGTGTTTATAGGAAAGTCCCATGTTTGAAGGACAGTGCTTTGTTTGGTATAGGGCTTAGGTATAGGTGTAGGACACTGGTTTTAGGTAGTGGCTGTAAGAGTAAGTTCTAGGTGTAGCTATGAGAAAGAGGGACTGCTGCTGTTTCTGTGGTCAAATAACATCTGTCAGCAAGAAGAACCAACACCCCAGAAGATGGTGCTGAGGGAAGAGAGGAGGCCGAGTGTCTCCTCTCCAGAGCACATAGACTTCCCTGTCCTGAGTCATGACCTTTACGACTCTTCCTCCCTACTGCTTGCTCTGTCTGCTTGTTTCTCTTTCTTCTTTTCCTCTCCCCTCAACCACACCCACTATTTAACCATTTAGGTATAAAAATAAAAAATAAGAAAACCACCCAACCCACTAGACAGAGGGTTTGCTAAAGAAGGGTAATTTTAAAAGCAAGTCTTTGAGGTCAGTGCGTAATTGTAACATTGGGATTATGAGATCCAAGACAAAAATAATCCACTGGGTATCTGGTCAAGAAGGAGAGGATGGCAGCCTGCAGTGAGGGAAGAGTGACTTACATGGGACCAATCAGGCAGCAAAAGACCAGGCAAAACTGCTCCCTGGAAGCAGGACTAATATGTGTGTGGGGTACTGCAAGATTTTCTGTCCCTGGTGGGATTGTAAAAAGGTTCTGTACAGGATCACAGCCTCCCTTGGTTGGCACTCACTTGGTTAGGTGCTTCTCAGGAATGTAATGGTCATCTCCAGAAATACAGCTATGGTGTGAGGTATATTTATATATAAACCTGCTCGCGAAGAACATTTCTGGCTTGGTCTGGAGTTTAGAATGCTGAAGATTTTTAACAACTCTCCGTTTTCAATCTCCTGCTTCAGATGCTTTCTGAAAACCTATCTCCTTCAAAGAGTTTGTGGGGCCACAAGCCATGCTCTTCTTCCCTTGCAGGGTACAACGAAGGATGTTTTCACCCTGTAAAGCCTCAGGGCTCCTTCTCAGTAATAACTGACAGCAAGAAGTTCTGTGGGCCAACCACAGAATGCATTTTACCAGTATTTCCTCTACATATTTTAAATGCAGAAGTGACCCTCCTAAGTGCCCAAGTATCTCTGTTGTCAGCTACCCTGAGGCTACAGTACAGGGGGCAGGAGGACCACACCACACTGCTAGTTTTATTTAGCATTCTGGTGAGAGATACTGGCAGCCCTCATCACTTGGAAATAATGAAGCTAATTCTTGCACTGGGGCAAAGCACCAACTGTCCACAGAGGACTGTGATTTTCTTGGCTCGAGACGTGGCACAGGTAGGACACCAAGGAGCCTTTCATCTCTGTCATTCCTAAGACTGAGTTACTGTTACTCATTTGTACCTGCATTGATCCCATTTGTGTGCCCATTTTGAGATGTCCAGCCATCAGCTCTCCAGGTTTTCACTACAGTTCAGTGTTTCTCCTTCTCAAACCACAGTGCATGAGAGGAATTTATTTTTAATCAGAGGCTAGTGCTGGTTGCAGGGGTCTTTACTTTGTGACCTTCAATTCTACTTCTAGGAGGAGACAGTGGGTTTCAGTACCTTCTTGCTGTGGCTGTCTCTAGGTCAACTCTTCCCAGAACAGATGCCACTGATTCAGGAGGGCTTGCTGCCTCCCCTTTATTTAAGTAGTGGTTACATAGCTCCACCAGGATCTGTTGCAGTTGTAAACCATACTCAAGGGATGAGCAATTTAGGGTTTGGAGTCATTGTGGACCAGCCCTTGAGACCTCATGCAATTGTTTTTCATCTTACACCAACAGATTTGCTAGATTGGAGTTACTGCAGACCCAGAGAGTATGTGACTTGAATTTGATCTGGGGAAAAGACACACAAAAGAAAGGAATTTGTGTTGTAAAGTAGATTTGCCTGAGTTCAGTGATCTATCATAGAAAAGTGGCTCAATCTGTGCTGTCAAAAACATTTCACATGTTCAGACTCATGCTATTAACTACCCTGGTGTGGCAGGGTACAGTGACTGTAGGAGATAAGGTTAATTTCAAATTAGCTGTTGTAGAAAAATTACTTAGCACCTCATCTGGGGAAGCATTAAACTTACACAATGAAGATTAATCTAAAAACTGTTCCCCAGTCTTAGTGATCTATGTGAGAAGACTGGATTCTTGGCTCAAGCTGGTTTCTGCCCCTTCCAAAGTGTCCAGTGGGGCATATGGTGCCACTTGGTGCACCTCAAATCATCAGCCTTGCACCCAGGTACTTCCCCACATTGGTTGTGCTCACCCACTATCCAGAATGAAAACCATGATTCAGAGCTCAGACAGTGGGAATGATCTAAAAGTAATAGGATTGAAACCAGTAAATGATGGTTCCTTAGGTTTGCCTGCCTATGTCACAGACAAGGGTGAGCATTTTTAGCTGGTTCCCTGCAGCCATCAGAAGTCATCTAAGAAAAGAGCTGGGGAGATGAGAAGCTTTTCACATTCTCAGGACTCCAGGTGCTCAGGCTTTTAAAAAGCCACTAAATTTCCTGAGATGCCTGGAGAAAGAAGGATCTGGCAACACTGTTAGACCTGTTTGCCACACAAACCAGAACCTCTCACTTCACTTGTAGTCAATGGACATAAGAGGTGCACAGGGCACAGGTGTAGTCCTGCAGGTGGTGAGTTCTTGAGCACTTCAGAAAGCCTCTTCCTTAGTGCTGCTGCCTTTGGGCATGCTTCGTATTTTTGGCTGTTGCCATGCTCAAGCTCTCAATGAATCAAGAGCCGTACAGGACACAGCTGCAGCAAAGGGACCATGCTCAGCATGCCAAGGGGCCAGGTACTCCAGGACAGAGGAGCCAGGAACTCTACTGCTTTGCCTTGTCTTGCCTTGCCCAACCTATCTAACCCCTAGTCAGCTGGAGGAACCATATCTCTGCTTGCTTGCTGGGCATCAATCTGGCAAGTATTAGGGGGTTGCTCAGAGGATCTTCTGGAAGAGAGCTGATAATTTTTATTTCTTGGGTAAAAGCTCAATTGGTTCATGACGAGGGTTCACATGCTTGACTTCAGCTGTATGAGACTTGTTGAGCCAAGAAGTCCCTCTCTTCCTTTTTGCAGGTTGAAAAAGCCACACTAGGGTTTCTTAGCCAGTCAAGCCAGGAACTCTGCAAACCCCACTTATAAAGGCTTCTCCCAGAGTGGTTCTTGCTTGATAAGAGGGTGACTGTCTGGGTGAGGTGAGCTCTCCTGATGCTGGGGGACTGAGAAAGCAGAAAATCCAATGCCCCCAAGAGCTGCTGCATGCTCAGGGGGTGTGGGAAGTGCCAGCCTACTCTGCCTTCCTGTGGCCAGCCCCAGCCCCATGCACAGTGTAGTGAGCTCACTGTGAGTGACCCATCTGTGTGCACCTGACAGCATCTGTTGCCATGACAATGCATATTTGAGCCTGAGCCCAGCTGCCTCCTCCCTGAAGTTGTGAATTGAGTTTAGTTTTATTCATTTAAAACTGACCGTAACGAGGGACAGAAAGAGAAGACACAGGTTACAAATCCCCTTGTGCAGGCTGTAGCCAAATGAGTCAGAGGCACTGCAGGCTTTAATCAGCCCACCTGACGTCAAACCTCTCCATCAGAGGAAAGTGCCGCCTGGAAATGTCAACATGCCCAAATGGAAAGGCCAGAAGGTAAATCTTTTCCTGTGCTCACTCACCGAATAGGAAAGAACAATTAAAATTCAGGCAGTTCCCTTGACACATCTTAATAGCAATCTGATTGAATGCTTATCTCCTCCTGGTCCTCTCCCATCCCTGCTGTCAGCTATCTGTGAACATGTCCTACTGGTTTGAAAGGTCTTTCTAATGAAGCAATAGACCCCAGACCCTGTAAGAACAAGGTAATACTACCCGCAGCAAAAATGTGCTCTGCAAGAAAAAGGTCACTTAAATGAACTCTCCCACAAATGCTAAGCTGGCAGTGCTATGAGAGTGGCACACATGGGAGTGCCCAGGAATAAGAAGAGCAACTTACCTTGGACCTGTGTCACTTGCCAACAGAAAGTTGAGATGAGGAAGAAAGCAGCGGAAGTGAGACCATGTTTGTCAGAAGTGTCAGCCACCTGTCTGCAGGTCAGTGCCAGTGAAGAGAAGGCTCAGGGGAGACCTTACTGTTCTCTACAACGAAGTGAAAGGAGGTTGTAGGCAGGTGGGGGTTGGTGTTTTCTCCCAGGCAACCAGTGACAGGATGAGAGGACACAGTCTCAACCTGTGCCAGGGGAGGTTTATGCTGGACTTTAGGACAAAGTTCTTCACAGAAAGAGTGATTGGATGGGCTGCCCAGGTACGCAGTGGTGTCACTGTCCCTGGGAGTGTTTAAAAAGAAAATGGATGTGGCACTTAATGCCATGGTTTAGTTGATTAGATGGTGTTGGGTGATAGGTTGGATGATCTCGAAGGTCTTTTCCAGTGTGGTTAATTCTGTGATTCTGTAACCCCGAGAGATGTGCCACAGTGATGGGAAACTGTCATAGACTGTAACAGAGGTGTGTCCTACTGGGCAGAAAAACCTTCCTTCATCCTTTCTGACAGTGATTAAGCTTGGGGCCCTTTGATGATCTTAGAGGTCTTTCCCAATCTTAATAATTCTATAATTCTAAGGTGAGAAGGAACCCCCAGCTTTGGATACTGTTCTTGAGCGTATACCATACATTTGGTGTGCAAAGCAAAGTGGGGTCAGACAAGGACACCTGCAGCTTTATCTGCCCCTTTGAGGAATGTCAAGTTGGAAAGCATAGGGAAGCCATCTCTTCCTGACCCACTAGTGTTTGCCAGAGGTGACAAAGGGATACATGCAGACATCAGGGGACACAAGCATGCAGAGAAGGAGGGAGGAAGAACAAATATAAGATACAAACCGCACTGCTTTAAACCAAGGCAGCTTCCCAGTTTCTCCTAAGTGCTCCCCACACCCAGCACTGTACAGCAGCCAACCTGGTGTACTTCTAATATTCCCAAATCACTTAACACTTCTCCCCCTTTTATTTTTGTCCTAAATGTAAGCGTTTTGCTTTGGTGGTTGATCCTGGCAACATGCCTCAGACATTACAGTAGGGTTGCTTTTTCTCTAGGAGATAAGTCTGTAATGAAGGTTTCCTCCACTGTGTCTCTTTCCCCCGTAGTGAAAGTCTGTAATTACCACTGAGGGGCGAGGCAGACAGCACTGAAATGTCATTTGAAGGTGGGGGTGAAACATGCCCGAATTGCTGGGTTGTGCTTTTCTTCTGGAAGGAGAGCTTGTCAATCAGGACCTTGCTTTTAACCCTTAGCAGGATAGGTAATGCTGTCCCTCCTCTCTCCTAACCAGCCTGTGTGTTCTGGATCTGCTCGACTTCAGTTGAGGCAGAACCTGTTGGATGTAGCCAAGATGTGAGTATGATGTCAGCACCATGCTCAAGGGGTCAAGTGGCACTTTTGTGAAGACTGTGTGGATAACTGAATCATAGAATTGTCAGGGTTGGAAGGGACCTCAAGGATCACCTAGTTCCAACCCCACTGCCATGGGCAGGGACCATTCACACTAGATCAGATTGATCAGAGCCAGCCACATCCAGCCTCACCTTCAAGACCTTCAGGAATGGGGCTTCCACCACCTCCCTGGGCAACATGTTCCAGTGTCTCACCACCCTCATGGTGAAGAACTTCTTTCTAACATCCAATCTGAATCTACCCACTTCTAGTTTTGCTCCATTCCCCCTAGTCCTATCACTACCCAACATCCTAAAAGTCTCTCACCATCTTTCCTGTAGGCCCCCTTCAGATACTGGAAGGCACCTTATGGTACATGCAGTGTGCCGAAGCAGAGCTGTTGCAGTCTCCTTGTCCTCTGCTGGCAAGTCCTGTTCCAGCAGCTGTTCAGTTCCCTCCTGCACCAAAGCCATCTGCTTCCTGCTCCTTGATGCACACTATCTTCTTGGGGTAACAGTCAAATGCTGTGCATGCCTATACCACTCACTGTTCCTAGAAAAGGTTTGAGATGTAGGAAGCAGTTAAGAAAAATAAAGCAATACAGCCCTCTCAGAACAAGTCTTCAGGTTGTCTGCAGCCCACTGAAGGCTGTCTGGTTCCTTGTGCAAGCTGGCCTTGTAAACATACAGGCTAGAAGCCTAGTAGCACCTTTATTTGCTGTCCTGCAGCTTTCTGCACAGCTGAGTTTTCTGAAGGAGAGTTATTTGCAGTGTCTTTGAATGCTGACAAGCTGCTGGAAGGTGATGTCCACATACTGAAGTAGCGCTTCATTCAGTCACCCTGAAAGTTGTCTGGTTTTCTAGGGAGATTGTCATCAACAAAATAAAATATTTTTCAAATAATTTTTTAAAAAGGAAGCGAGTCTCTGGTCTTTCTGAGGTATAGGGCAAGGAGAGTGTGTGTGTGTGTGTGTGTGACAATACAAAGAAAGCTTCTTAGCTCTCCAAAAGGAAGTGAAGGAAATACGAAGAGATTTTTATCAGTTACCTTCAAAGTGGTGAGGTTTCTGGTTCTCATCTTTTGTTGTGGAACCCATTTACTACTTAAGGGTTTTGCTTTCCGACATACTTAATCCTGCTGCAAGCAGCTCAGCCACATTCCCAGAAAGCTGAAGGAGTTCCATGAAGGGAACCTGGCTAGGGTCAGGTGTCTTTGCATTCAAGGCTTTCCTTTCCCTAGGCCTTGCATCACCTCCTTCCCTGTCTGTCACTCACTCCTTGTTCACAAGGCTGATTTGGATCTGAGGGCCCTAAGTTCACCCTAGGAAGAATAATAATTGCAGCTCTGAGCAATGTGGCTTCCCTTCCATTCCCTGCATAGCATTAGGGTGCTCACTTCAAACCACAGCATTCATGGATCTTTGCCATATGCAAACATGCAATTAATACACTCTTTACTTTCCCCTCTTCTTCCCAAGCAAAAGGGAGGAAAAAAAAAGCCCAAGGTCGTGGCGTATGGTCCCTTAACACAAGCACACATGTGTGTCTGCTTCTCTCTTGAGGGCTCCAGCATGGCTTGCACCTATCTGGACCTGGTTACCAATGAAGCATGTCTGCTTGCAGGCAGACCTCTAATTTGGTGCAGCACTGGTTCTGTGCATCTGCATGCAAAACAACACAGAGCACAATGCACATTCTCTCTTTCAGCTGTGGCAGCAGATTTAGGAACACTCTGGTCTCACAGGCGCCCCCTCTTTCTCTGGTTTTAGCAGGGAGCGACAGGCGTGATCTCCTTGATGGCTCTTCTCCTTGTCCCACTACTGCTCAGGGGTGGTGGGAGCAGGTGTGCTGGGTACCTGGCTGGGAGATAGCACCCAGGAGGAAGGAGGAAATGGGAAGCAGCTGAAGCTGGCTGGAGGAGAAGTGTGTGAGAGTTTAAACCAGCCACTGGAAAGAAATCAAAAGTGAGACGGATTACCCAGATGAAGTGGGGCTGTGGAGCAGAGGGCAGAGAAAGGCTCCAGCATCTCCAAGTCCTTCCTTAAAAGCTACCTCTTGCTAGAGGACATTTTGCTGCATTCCTCCCTTTCTAACTTGACTTTTTCATGGGTTCTGAATTGTTACTATAAAACCTAAATGAGGAAATTACAGCCTAAGTGCTGGACATATAACTACTTGTGCCATCACATGGCCTAACTGTGAAGAGGCTAACTGGGGGCTGCAGTGCTTCTTCTTTGAAGTAGGCCAAAAGTCCTGTTTCCATCCTCACCTTGTTCTTGGTGGGACTTTGGGAGTAGAAGGCACCTACAATGCAGCAATTGCTTGCTCTGTCCATGTTGCACAAAGCAGCAAGCAAAACAACCCCAAAGCAATACAGTGAGAGGTAACCAAATCCAGAGAAAACGCAGAGAGAAGTAAAGGCAGCACTGCTGTGAAGAACTACTGAAGAGCCAAAGGACAGAGCCTGCACGGCTCCAGAACACCTCTGTGGATAGGGAGATGGCTTGCAGCAGCAAGCAGCCATTCCATCTGTATGAACACCAAAGCTGGAAAAATAAACAGGACAAATGTTATCTTTCACCAGACTTGAAGTAAAAGCTCTACTGTGGTGGCAGTCCTAAAGAGCCAGCCTGACTCCCAAAGCAAGCAGCTCCAGCAGCATGAGTCATTCCCACATCAGCTCTCCAGGCTGCAAATGAGGGCAAACCCAAGGCAGACCACCCCTCCTGTAACAACAGAGCATGCATGCAGCAAACCAAAAATCACTGACGTGGGCAATTTGTCCCACATTCCTCAAGAAACACTCATCCTTGATGAGTTTGTGAAACCTCCTTGCTTGGTCAGGCGGGGCAGGGGGAACCAAAAGCTTCAGCTTTGCAGGCTGCAAGATGTCCTGGGTGGCTGTACATGTGTTCAGGCCCAGGGGCTGCTTCCCTTGTCTTGCACGTCTTGCTCACAACAGCGCAGACTGAAGGCAAAGCTGTACAGTGAGAGACTTGCAGTTCTTTCTTCATGGGTAAAAAGACAGGCAGGGCTTCAAGACAAGGCAGGATGGAGTGCAGGACCCTTTTCTTATGAGAACTCGGTGGATGATTCACTTCTCAGCACTGATAAAAAGAGCTTGGTCATACATGCACATCTGCAGTATCAAGTGTTTTGAGGCCAGGAAGGCTTATCTGCTGTCAGTTTGAGACTTGTTGAATCTAAACACACTGCATTGCTGTTTCAGCTTCCTGCTGTGATCAGATTGCAAATAAGTGTAACTACAAAATCTGAGAAAATAGGGCTGAAAAGGTTTTAAAATGATCACACGATTCAGCCCCTACCCCACAATTGGTTTCTGATCTGCTGCTACAACTGTGTTCCAAAAGATGGCTGCAGAACCTCTTTTTAAAGATGCTCTGGTGAGGGAGACACATCTTGACTATTGTGTTCAGTTTTGGGCACCTCATTACAAGAGGGATGTGGAAGGGCTGGAGTGAGTGCAGAGGAGTGCAACAAAGCTGGATAAGGGTCTTAAGAATAAATCTTATGAAGAGCAGCTGAGTGAGCTGGGGATGGTTAGTTTGGAGAAGAGGAGGCTAAGGGGAGACCTCATTACTGTCTACAGTTACCTGAAAGGTCTCTTCTCACAGGTAGTGATAGAACAAGAGGGAATGATCTCAAGCTCCAACTGGGTAGGTTTAGACTGGACATTAGGAAAAAAAATATTCACAGAAAGAGTGGTCAGGCATTGGAATGAGCTGCCCAGGGAAGTGGTTGAGTCACCCACCCTGGATGTGTTTAAAGGTCGTTTCCATGTGGTGCTTGAGGATATGGTTTAAGATGAACCTTATAGAGCAGAGTCTCTTCCTCTGATCCTGAGGTTCTTTTCCAACCAGAATGTGTCTGTGATTCTGTGAGACATGGCCACTTCCCAGACACTCATCTGTTACTGCTTGTCCCCACCACTGTAGCAATGGAGGAAAACTCTTGCCTTCCTATGTCCTCCAACTCATTGAATGCCTAAAGACTGTTGGCATGAGACTTGTGTCTTTAGGCCAAAGAAGCTTGATTCCCTCAGTCCTTTTTTAAAGTTCACTTTTTGTCCATTTTTCTGCCTTCCTCGGTACCCAGCCCATTTTAGCACCTCAGACAGCCATGGATTTTTTTGCCTAACACACTGGTTCTGCACTGGCTCTCTGCAGAGTAGAAGGAAGAATTAATTTCTTTACATTTCTACATGCTCCAGCATGGCATTTGCCTTTTCCACAGCTATTTGATGCTGTTAACACTGTTCAAGTGTTGCAGGTGCTCTAGTTGCCACACCTCTGCTGCAGCACTGCCACCCAGCCTGTCCTTTCCCCTCTTGCTCTGGGTGCTCCCTGCCAGCTGCAACAGCTCATACGAGTTTTCTGAATTGCTTTCACCTCCTCCTCACCACATCAACATTCTCTCTGTCCGCAGGTCTTTTCTGGAGCAGAGAACTGCTCACCTGCAGAAATATCTCTCCTTTTTGGTTCCAGAGAGTCAGCAGCAAAACAGAGGTAACCTTTGCACTGCCTTTAACGGACTGCACATGTTTGACACGGGGAACAAATGTCTGCTTCAAAGATCTACAAAAACGCTAGGAGTGGGGATCCCTAATAGAACTCTCCAAGAGATGGGACACAGCAGCCTTGCACTGCAATTCCAGAAAGGGAGGTTTGTTCTAATCCTTCCCTGCTTGCAGAGTTGCAGCACCAATGGACAAGGGAGCTGCATCCAGACAATACTAAAAGTACTAAATAGAAGCAGGGTCTCAAAGCAGGCAACTTCACTTCCTCTGGTATATTTTGATCTTCAGAATGGACTTCACAATCCCTGTCTGAATGTGCCAAAGCACTTTTCCTTCAGTGTGCAGACCAACAAGCAAGGTTTACTTTGCTTGACCTTTTCTGATGACACTGCCACCCATGCTGTGCAAACAGTCACTGGAACTGACACCACCTCAGCTTCCTTGGCCTAATGCTGATGATAAATACACCAACTGTCCTGAGAAGATGCTTCCTTGTGTTAACTTGGGTGTGGCACTGAACCACAAACTCTTGGTTTTACCAGTGTTTACCATTTTCTTTGCAATTAGGGAAGCAATATCCATGTTTGGTTAATGACTGGAGGTGAAGCTGCCTCTGTTGTGCTTCTGCCTGTGCTCTGTGACCCTGGATTGTCACACTATGGCATTCCTGGAGCTCTGTCCTACCTCTTGCAGCTGAGAACCCTGCTGACCAGGATGTTAAAGATAGCTTTCCTCTTGCTTGGAGATAGAGGTTTACTTCTTGGTGAAGTATCTTAACATATTTCTTATCCCCATCTTCCAATGGCAAAGGTTTCTATGTTGGCCCCTTTAAACCTGCTTGCACCCACATTGACTGAGAGATTTCTTTACCATTAAGACAGGAGGGATGTAATTGTTTTCTCAGCACAGCTCCATCCTGGCTGAATTTGTCTCTGACCTTTTTGCCCAAAGAATTTTTACACTTAACTGAAACATGAGGTAAAGGTAAATGTAATTCAAAGGGCCCATTATATGTGCTAGTATAAAAGCTTTTGTGTGCAGAGAAGTGTCATGTCCAGTGAGTAACTGAGGAGCATCTTGGGTTGTGCTGATAGTCCCGAAACTGGTGCAAAGTATGAAGCAAGAGTCTGTTTAGAAACCCGATGTCTGGTTCAAGTGCAGGATCTGGCCAGCCTCATCAGTACTTCTCAACCAGGACCTTCATTGTTGGGCAGCTTTCAGGCAGGTTTCTTCCAGGAAGGATGCACTGCTGTCTTTGGTTTGTTTCTCCACGTCTGTGACCAAGAAAACCCGTGCTGGGAGCAGGGACTCCAGTCCATCCTCTGCGAAGCCATGAAAGCAGAGACAGATTGATAAAACATCAGGGCTTCTTCAACAGGATTATAATAAGTGGCTTTCCTGAGTGTTGGTTGGAGTAAGGATCAGAGAGAAGGAAGATCCATAATCTCATTTATCTGAAGCCATATAATCTTCCCGAAGCTCTTTAACGGTGCCCAGCTCTCTAATTACAGAGAAGCCACATAGGCTGCTGCAGCCACAGCCAAGCCTACCTGCGAGCCGGCCGGAGAGAAGGGCAGTTGAGATCTCTCGGCCGACTTGTGGCTCCGTCTCGGGCACTGACCCTTCGGAACACCCTATCTTTTCCGGCTCCACTCCCCGAGGGGCGCAGCGGCGCCTGCCTCCCGGCTTTCTGTCGACAGGGACAGCTGCCAAAGGGGTCTTTGGCGGTGGCCGGGGTCCGTAGCCACGGGAGCGTCGGGCAGCCGTCCTCCCCAGCAGTGCCGGGGGACTGCGCGCCTCCGCCGCGCTGCCTTAAGGGGGTGTCTGCGAGGGAAGCACCGCCCCACCCCCCCAGCTCCCGGTGAGCGGGCGGGGCCGTACCGCCGCCTCCGCCTGCCCGGNGGCGGGAGCGTGCCGCCGCTGTGAGTGCGGGTAGCGGAGAGCGGGGGGCGGACGAGCCCCCGCGCCGCGGGCACCATGGACAGTATCCTGGAGCCCTTCCCCGCCGAGCGGCTCTTCCCCGCCGCCGGCGCCGGCTTCCTCGACCTCGGCGACTTCAGCGAGGCGGATTTCCTCAGCAATGTGGTAAGGGACCACCGGCAGCAAGGCTCCCCGGCGGGTAGGGACGGGACGTGCCGCCTGCCCCGGGGGTGCGTGTGCCCGTGTTCTGCCCCCGAGCGCGGGGTGTCCCGGGGGGGCAGGTACCCGGGTGCTCCTCGACGCACACAGCCAAGCGCCCGCGGTAGCGGCCCCGCCGCCCGCAGAGCCCGGGAGAGCCCGCTGGTGAAGCGCCCCAGGTTCTCACTCCGCGCCTGCCTGAGCCTGCTGGCGGGGAACAAGCGTGCGGTGCCCGGCGGGGAGCACCGCAGGCACAGCTGGGTGCCATCAGGAGTCGTTGGGGCTCAACGCCTTCGCTCTCATCTGCTTGCGACTTTTCCTCGGAGTGGCACTGGGGAGATGTAGCATCTCCCCTTCGGTGCTAAGGCAGGGCTGATTGACTTTGGAGAAGAGGGTGAAGGGGAAGAGTGACTTGGGAGGAAAATGCGTTGCCAGTCCTAAGAAACCAAAGGCGCATTGTTCACCTCTCGGGAAACTGCCCAGCCTCTCCCAGGAGCCACTCGAGTTCCCAGGCCAGCAGCTCTCCCTGAGCAGCATGCACAGGCTCCTTGCCCGAGCGTTCTGTGGGAACTCCGCTGCCCCTCTGCCAGGCAGCATCCGGCTCTGGGGCAGAAGGGAAAAGTCCCAGCTCAGAGATGCTTTGAGGTGAGGGTCAGGGCATTAGTCGAGCTTAGGCAGCAGGACACCGCTTGCGCTTGAGGCTCTACCAGCTTCTCAGCAGCTGCAGCTGTGGGGACAGTGCCTGCTCCAGACGGACAGATTTGAGCTATGGCTTGTCCCTCTCCTATCACAATATCGGCACCTCTCGTGTTCCCAGTGTAGCAGGAGTGTCTCTGTAGGCTGTGTCTCTGAGGGCTGCCCCTGCAACTGGAGCAGGGGAGATGCCCGTACTACCACACAGAAAGTGAGGGACAGGGAGAGGAGGACTGGAGCCATTAAACACCTGATGAATCCTCTTTTGTTTTGTTACCCTAAAGGTATCTAATGCCTTTTATGCTGCCTCCCTTGTGGAGGAGAAGGTAGAGAGGCAGAACTTGTATAAATGCACCACATTTGGTGTATGGAGACAGACCAGGTCTGGGAAAGAGATTATGCAGGCAGCCCCATCTCTCAGAAATGTCGCCAGCTCCTGATTTCCAGGATACCACCATGTGGTCCTGTCTTAAGGACTGGCTGTGGTCAGGCTCTACGGAAGGCAGCAGAGCCCCTCTGTGCTTAGCAGACCTTCCAATGGCATGTCACCCCAAGGCAGCATTTGCTGGCACTGCAAGGCCTCACCTGATCATATCTGAAAGACCTGTTGTGCTTTCCCCAATGCCGTGTGGATGAAGCTATGCTGATCTGAAGTGCTTTATGGCAGGACCTTTTACTCCCTTACCAAAATGAAAACGGTAGGTATTGGCACCAGACCCTTTCCCTGAGTACTGTCAAAAGTCAAGGAACCCCTAGCCAATACAGCTTTTTAGCTGAAATACAACTTCTGCCTGCAAGCAGACCCTGTGAAAAAAAGAGAAGCTTTTGTGTGAGAGTGCCATCTGGTGCCACCTGCCAGGACAGTGTGTTTAAAGTGTGCAAGCTGACTGTCCTGCCTGATTTAAGTGTCTTTTCTGCTTGGAGAGTCGCTTCTCGAAGGAGCCTACCCTTAGCTTCATGTTAATCAGGGTGCAGTGACTCAGGCATCATTGTGCTCAGCTTGCAAGTGGAAAGGATTTATTTTTTTGGTGGACATTTCTGTCAACCACCAGCACCACAAACTTCTGCTGAAGTGTGAGTGAGAGTCGAGCCAATACCTTCTCTTCCTGCAAATGATAGGAGATTGTGTAGCCTCTTCTTGCCTACCAAATCTGTTGATAAAACAAGAGTACATAGTACACCACCCTCTTTGTTCTCACTCTGCATGACAACGTGGGGGGAAGGAACACACTCACATTTTCTTACTATATACAGGAAGCCTCCTGGGATCTTAGGATGTGTTGGGAAGCTCTTTTTTTCAGAGAACTGTGCAGTGCATCATTGTGCACAATAGCTCAGAAAGTTGCCAGTGCCTTTTTTTCAAAGATAGGCAGACTTTTCCAGATATTGTTCAACAAGCATTTTTCTTAGAAGAGACCAGGCATTGTGGCCATAAAATGCCAATATAAAACTTTTTCTGAGGATGATTTCTTCTGTTTGGAAAGGAAGCAGAAAGATGGACGAACCTTGCTGCAGGAACTGGCTCCTTTAGGGCAAGAGCTACATGTCTCTAAACTACTCTCCTTTCCTGAACCTTGGCATTCCTAATGAGTCATCTTGATTCTCTGTATTGTTTATCTAAAATTGTGACAGAGAAGCAATGAAGACACGTCTGTAGATGCATCTTCATCCAGATGCATCCTTGTCCAACCTAGGGCTGGGTGATAGGTTGGACTGGATGATCTTGGAGGTCTCTTCCAGCCTGGCTGATTATATCCTATCCTATCCTATCCTATCCTATCCTATCCTATCCTATCCTATCCTATCCTATCCTATCCTATCCTATCCCAATAAAGAGCCGAGTACTTGATGCAGGGGAAAAAAATGTTAATTTGAGTAAATGTGGGAGCTGCCATTTGCAGGGGCTGAGCTGACTTGGAGGAGTGAGTCTTCAGAAACCTTGTGAAGTTCAGCAGGGACAAATGCTGACTCCTGCCCCTGAGATGGGCAGACTGACCCAGCAATCATGGGACAGTGCTATGCCGTGGTAGCAAAGACAGCTAGCAACAGGAGGGCAGCAGCAGACAGGCAGAGGGAAATTATTATCCCTCTTTCCTTGACAGTCATGAAACTATGTGTGAAATGCAGTGTCCAGTTTTGAATGGCCTGGTACTACAAAGATTATGTACCTGAGTGCATGCAGGGTATGGTCACCAAGACAGCTAGGGGCTCAAGATCTCCCATGAGAAGAGGCTGAGGGAACTGGATATGCTCGGCTGGAGGAGAGGTGGCTCCAGGAGGACCTAGCAGCAGCCTGTCTACAATGGTGAGCAAGTTAGTGAGAAGGGGGAGCCAGATTCTTTCCATGGCCATAAATTGGAATGGGGAAGATTTTAGATTGGGTATAAGGAAACATTTTCTCAATGTAAGGATAATTGGGAGAAGATGAAGCTCCCCAGAGGCACACTGGAAGCTCCTTCCTTCAAAGTTTCCAAGACCGATCTGGACAAAACCCTGTGCAACCTGTATTTAGTGTTGGCTGTGCTCTGAGCAGGAGGTCAGATTAAAGATCACCCAGACTGCATAGGTCTATTATTACACGATGTGGTTTGGTTTGGGTTGTTGTTAGGTTTGGGGGGTTTTTTTGTTTGGTTTTTTTGGGTTTTAAAAAAATTATTATTATTTGGTTGGTTTTGGGTTTGGTGGGGGTTTTTGTTGCTTCAGGAGATTGGTATCTGCTTGGTACTTGGAGGGGAAATCTCCAAGGGATACAAAGTTCTCCTTACCTTCTGCTAGTCAGACCTACTTAAGATAACTGCTAACAGCATTATCAGTCTTCTTTTACTCAGGAGGCCGTCTACTGCTCTTGACTTTAGGCAGCTTTGCTCATCTTTTTCTGCCAGAAGGACCTACCATAAATGAAGCTAATCCTTCATGCAGTGCCTGCTTACCAATTTCACCTGTCAGAATTCTGTCCAGTCCAGCATCTCTGGTCATCCCTGCAAGCACCCATCTATTCACTTGCAGTCTGTTACAGCTGCACTCAGGGAGCTCTTTGCCTCAGCTCTTAATCAGTGGTGTGACACTCTTCAAAAGCCTTATCTTTTGAGTCAGATTCACCACTGTGCTTCTCTAGGTTTGTGACACTGGTGTCAGAGTGAAGCCAGAATTAATCAAGTAAACAGGACTCACAGGTTTCTTTTTAACCCAGTACCACAGTAGGTTTGTTTAGTCCCCACATTTCTTCATGTTGTAGTATGAAGAATACCTTTAAAGGTGACTTTGGATGTTCATGTAAGCACAGCTGTCTTCTGATTTTATGCTTTTTCAAAGCATATTCTATGCCTCCTGAAAGAGAGACATTAGGAAAGAAAACAGACTATGATAAGGTAGAAGCTGCAAACTGGCAATTCAGGCAAACTGGCAAACTTTCTCTGTAAATGCTATCCCAGCTCCTCTGGGGAACACACAGGACTGTGCTCTTTCACTGTGATATCCTGTATGTCCTGGCATCTTCTGGAGTTTCCTGGGGGACAACAGATTGGGAGAAGATATGCTTGTCTCTGTGAGCTGCTTCTTGAGTGCAAACTGGATTTTGTGCCTTCCATGTGCTCTTTACTATTGTCCCATCCTGCAGAAAGAAGGGGAGTATCAGGACTGCACAGGGAGAGCAGTGTTGGGAAAACTCATAGTAAGAACTTCCCCTGAAGATGAAGAGATGCTATGCACCATGGATGACCATTGCTCTTGGAAGAAGCCTCTACACACTTCTGTTCCTCTTATGCCTACTACAGAGATATAAATAGCACTTAAGTGGTGCTTAGGTCCTGGACTAACCTGTGGTCTAAGTGAGTTTCATGCTGTGGAAGCTCCCTCTCACCATCTCTGCAGACAGTGAGGATGAAGAGTTCAGGCAGATCTGGCCACTCACTTCTCACTCCTTCCCATTGCTACACAGGGCACCTCTGCTGTAATGGGAGGCTGGGTCTCTGGGACTGATGGCAGTCCCTCATGGCAACACATGCAGGAGTATTGTGGTTCTCTATTCCCATGCCTGGTAAAAT
This sequence comes from Psilopogon haemacephalus, assembly GCA_013396835.1. Classification (NCBI taxonomy): domain Eukaryota; kingdom Metazoa; phylum Chordata; class Aves; order Piciformes; family Megalaimidae; genus Psilopogon; species Psilopogon haemacephalus. The sequence continues at coordinate 51,533 of VWZI01019396.1, forward strand.
TTGGTCAGCGACACACCCCTGGTTAGTTAGCCAAGTGCTGGATAAAGCAAGCCCTTTTTCTTTACATTTTGCTTGAAACTTGCCAGTCAGAAATTTCTGTGGGATCCAGAGCATAGATACAGAGAGGCCTGGACTGGTGCAAATGAACCATAGAATAATCGTTCCCAGGTTTTCCTATTTTATCGGTTTCTTTTGACCTGTCTCACAGTTCCTCCACTTTGTGTTCTTGTGGCTCCTTGCTGTCTCATAGCAGGACCTGTGCAAGTGCTGGCAGCAGAATGAAACCAGAGCTGAACACAGAAGATCATGGATATGTGACCCTACATTCACCACTGGGTCATCACTAGGCAACTTATTTGCACTTTGGTAATGAAGTGGAGGAGAGATTTCAAATTCCTTTGGAAGACTCTAGGTCCACACTTTCTCCAGACAGACCAACGATCATTCATGTGTCCCTTCTAGCTGCCAAGAAACCAGTGAACATTTGGAATGTTCTTCCTAAATAGAAATGTTCATCTATTGGACAACTGCCTGTATGGCTTGAGGGTCCACCAACCTAAATGCTCACTTCAGCTGAGGTGGGAGAACCCTTTAACTATTCTGGTAGGCCAGAGCTAAGTGAGAGGTTGCGGCTAAGAGCAGGAGTGCAGGAAGGTGTGTATCCGAGACAAGGTTAAACAGTGGAGTCTTGGCCATTATCTTGGTGGGGAGAAGCAGGAAGGACTTTGGTGAAGTGCTTGCAGAGTAAACAAAGGGAGGGTTTGGCAGGAGGTGGAAGCACATCTGTGCATACAGTCCACTCCCGCTGAAGGGGGCGTCAGCATCACCAGTTGGGAGATGTTGGAGTCATGAACAGCTCCTGCCCTGTCTGCCAGGTGATGCCCATCCACTGTGACATAAGGCAGCTGTTCGATGCCACCACCACTTTGAGAGAGGAGGAAACATGAGGTCTTATTTGTATGAATGACACTGTAAAGAGCCTCTGAGGCTAGCCCATTGGACCTCCTCCTGGTACCAGTACAGGTACTGCCCAAGCTCGGTATTTGGTGGCTTCTGGATCCCATGACAAGTATTGGTTACATCGATGCAAAATGCTGCTCAGGATCCCAGCTTGTGCTGCACTGGTTCCATCTCATGCTGCACCAGTCCTGCACCAGCTGGCCCTGCCTAGTGCTGTGCTGATTTTGCTGAAGCCTGGCATTGAGCTGTCTCTGTTAGAGAGGGAAATTTTGAAAGATTAGTGTTTTCTGAAACAGGCAATTAAAGGCAAAATTAGAAGTAGGAATTTCACAGCCACAGGTGCAGCCCCACTATTCAAAATATGTCCAGGATGACACTTCCATTATGTACTACTCTGTTTCCTCTGAGAGAGGTCTTCTCTTGCTTTTTTTCCTCAGCACTTCTCTGTAGGTTTTAAGACTGAAGTATTTAGTGTATTACTTATTTACTATTCCAAAAATACTCAGTGTTAGAGGAACTGAATGAAGACACTTAACTCTCTGAAGCTGTCTTTGTGATGGCCACATGGCAGGTTCTCTTCTGATAGCCGCAGGTAGGATTTTGTTTGATATGAAGATTTGATTCTCAAATTGACTTGTATCAGTGCATTCCAAGAAGGGAATCAGTCAACCCACTGTGTCCTTATCCCATTGCAAACAGTCCGCTACAAGAAACCAGATGGTTCACAAAAGCCTGTTGGTGACTCTCCTTGCTGTAGAGTTACAGAGGAGCAAGTAGGGCACCAGGGATGAAGCAAACCATTACAGCTTAACTAAGAAATGGCCAAGAGCTGCCTCTTGGCCTGATCTGGCTAGGACATTTTGCAGGGAAATTCCATGTCTGTGCTGCAAGGTCAGGTGCAGTCACCTGTGCTTCACAGGCAGTGTTGTGGCCAGCATTGTTGGAGGAGTCAAATGTGGTAGTCCACACTTACAGTCCAGTCTCAGTCCTATTGCATCCCAGTGATCTCAGGTTTCTGCTTCAGACTGTGTTTATCCTCCTTTATGTATCTGAACTGCTGGGACCTCATGTCTCCACACAGGACATGAGAAGTGAGAGTTGGAGTGGAAGCGAAGCTGTGCTTCTCAACTGACTACCATGCTGGCACTGTGGCTGTCCCACTGCAGGAGGTGACTTCTTTGTGTGCAGCTTTAATGTAGTTTGGTATCCTCTGATTAAAGTCATCCATCCTGTTCGCAGGCTGGCAACAGGACAGGATGGGTACTTGTATGGAGTCCTTTTCTTACTGTTTCTTTGGAGCTCAGCTTGCATTGTGAGGTGTTAGGTGTTTTCTTGAGTTGATGCTTGCATGTCTTGCATTGTCCCTCAGAGCAGAAAGAGCTGAAAGGTTGTGGAGAGCCAAGAGCATGGCCAGAATGGCAGAAGACAGCAGGTAGCATGCTGAAAGACAGGCTATGTCTTTCAACCTAGCTGCTTCTCAGGTGTGCCATGCAGCATTTATATCTGACTTTTCCCCAGATGCATAAGGAAACAATTTTTTTTGCGACTGTTTTCCTATGAGGTCACATTATTTAAGGTTTTCCTTTCCCAAAGTCTCCTGAGCTGGCCTGAACACCTCAGCTTTCCCCTCTCACCCACCCCTCTGATTTCTTTGCCACCTTCTCTTCTCTTTCTTTGCATCTTTTCTTTCACTTCTGTTTTCTTTAATCTCGCCAGAGCTGTCTGCCTTTGAAATCATGTGGAGCTGCTCTGCTCTGGTCAGTGTCCAAGTGATAGATGCTTGACACCAAACTTGACGTTCAGACAGAAGGATGTCTCATGAAGGTTGGAACTGCAGAAACCCACAAACTCTCTCATTCCTTTCTTTCTCTTCCTATTTTGTCTTTTCACTTTCTAAGATTGCAGGGGTTGCTTGTAAAGGATGGAAGCAATGTGCATGGCTATTCTCCCTGAAACTAGCATGTAATTTAAACCAGCACTGGGGTAATTAGTACCATCTTTAGGGCTCAAAGGTGATGCCTTATGTGAGGTCATTCATTACAATAACTGTCCAGCTTGTTCCAGAGGAAACTTAGTCTTGACTACCTCAGCAAAGTTGCTTTTGGCTTCTTTACACTGTGACTTTGTCTTGATTACGAAAAATGTTTGTTTAGGTCAATCTGGCTGATCTGATTAGCAAACTCTCCTCAAAAGGCAGTTAATGTTTTTCCTAGAATAGATGCAACATGACATGTTCAGCTCAGTGCTCTCTCAGGAGTTCCCCTGCAACAGGAATGTCAGGGCTTCCTTGGGAGGAACCTGGCAGCTGAAGCTGGAGGAGAAATACAGCTTGGGCCAGACACCAAGCATGTTACAAAGGAGGGAGCTGGATACAACTTGGGTTTGGGGCATTCATATTGGATTGCCAGTGACCCTCCTGCAGATGAGCTTCCTGATGTTTGAAGAGCCTCTCCCATCCTGAGCTCCCCACCACAGTGTCTTGGGGACAGTGCTTTTGTCTTCCAAACACCATGGCATGTCCAACTGTGCAGCTCAAGAATAACACATCTTTGCTGGTTAAGGCCCATGGGGTCCACCTTCTGAGCTTGCTCCTGACTCTGCAGTATTTGCAGCCCTCCCTCTCCTGAAAGGATAGCTTTTCCCTCCAGAAGGGGTAGTCGAGACAGAGGGACACCAGGATTAAGAAGAGGACCCAGGTTGGGAGCTTCAATAGTTAATCATAGCATGTCAGAACAGCTTGATGTTAAACGAGTTCCATAAATTCATGACAGGTGAAAGAAGGAGCTGTGCAGGTGCTTCTGGCTCAGCTCACTGCTGCCCCAGGGGAGGGACAGCAAACCAGACAGCTCAGGGAGAAGGAAACCAGCTCTGACTTCTGTAAAGACTGTTGATGGAAGGTTTCTTTCAAAGTCTTTTCAGTTTCATGATCTGAGAGCTCTTTGCCCAGGCAGTGCTGGAAATCCAGTTCTTCTTTCCAAGAAAATGTGGCAGAATCTGAGAGTTGATGAGGTGCTGTTGAACTACAAATATTGAATTGCCAATTGAATGGTGTTGGGTTTGCTTTTGTTGTGTTGTTTGCTTTGGCTTTTTTCCTCTCTTTATGGACAGTAGTGCATTGAGGTTGTCAGGAATGGGAGAACTGTGTTTTAGTCCCAGTGCTGCCAGTTACTTAGCATGTGGTCCTCAGGATGTCACCTGCAGAGATGCAGCTTTTCCTCATTATGAAATGCATGTCCTCATTCTTACTGCCCCATATGGGGCAGTGCTATCCATAGATGAAGCAGACCAATGAAAAGTTAGACTGGGGTGAGGTTCTGCTAGTAGGTATCTGCCAGGAAAGGTCTTTAGGAACTATTAGTTTGCTCACTCAGTTAAGAGTTTCTCTGAACCTGCAACTATGCAGGTTATTTCCAGCGCTTTCAGTCTGTCAGGTCCATCCTCCTCCAGTGTGCCAGCTATCCTTCACCCTTCTTTTATTCCTTATCCCTGAGGAACAAATGTGTCTGAATCTGACCTCGGATACTTCAAACCAATCCAGAGTAATATCTCTGTGTGAGTCTGAATGATTGTGTTGGTCAGCATCAGGATTTATACTAATGTACTTGGCCCATGCTGTTGCTGGCCTGACCTCTTTGGACCTTATTGGAAACTGAACAATTTGTGCTTTAGAAATCCATTCAATGGGCTGTGCTCATACCTCATCCGCCACTGCACAACCAAATCCTGGCTCCACTGCAAACCCTGAGTTTGGTGCACCTTACAGTGAGCACCCCATTACATTTCTGCCCCAAATTGCTGCGTAGCCAAGGCTGTGCCAGCTTCCCAAGCTCCCAAATTACATCTCTTCTGATCTGTATCTCAGAAGCTGAAAGTACCAGAGTGCCATGGCCTTGTAAGTCCCCTAGCAAGGCATTCCAGATCCATGCCAGTCCCTCCTGCTGATCAGTGGATTGTTTTGCATTTTCCCTTTCTCTTTGAAGGTGACTTTTTCCAACAGTAAGTCTGCTTGACCTGTTGTAAAGTTAGGATCACCACTGCCCACTGAGAAGAGTGATTCAAAGGTTGCTTTCCTATTCGATGATGCTTCTCCTGCTCTTCAGGATTTGTCATATATATTTGGCAGCCGTCCAGCAGCTGGATTAGCATTAAATAATGAGCAAATGGCCTGAAGCTCTTTGTCAGACCCATCAAAGTACACACCTTTCGTTCTTTTCTTACGTATCTTTGAGCCCTGTTTTTATTGCACTGAGAGAGAGCTGAGTACCAGATGCTGCTCTGGTCAGTGCTGGGAACAGAACAGAGAGTGCTGCAGTCTTTTCTTTACCACTAATTAGTACCAAGGTGGTGGCTAGAGCCTGCTAGCTGCAAAAGCAGACCTCTTCTCCCTCTCCGTGTAACTGCAGCCATGGTGAGCAGTCAGTGGCAGCTGTAAGCGGCTGGGATAAGCAGCAGCAGTGCAGAAGCAACAGTCATTCTTCAATTTCCCTGTGTGCTTCAGGCTCCAGGGGAGCAGTCCTGTCAACCTCCTTCTTTGTAGCCAGGGGCTGAAGTCTTAGGTGAGATGAAGGCCCAGCAGCTCCACAGTGTGGCCAAGTCACCCAGCAGGCTCCATATTTACAGGTAAATCCAGGCAATGCCCTGTCCACTGATCTGAGATGCCTTTCTGATGCTCAATTAAATGGATTATGCAGAGTTCCCAGAGGATTAATTTATTTGTTCTGGGAAAGGGAAGAGGGAAGGAGGCCAGGAAGAATGGAGAGTAGAGAAAGAAAGAGAGAAGAAAAGGCAAAGACAAGAGAGAGGTAGCTATGCAGTTAGCACTCCTGAGCCATCTGGACCTGTTGGCATGGCCCCAGCTGGAAGGGCTCACAGGTTTATCCACAGCATGATGTAATCTGTGTCGTCCAGCGTTTGATTTTTCTCTTTGCCCTGGATGGTCTCATATCTGGTGCTTGTCTGGAGTAGGCATTTTGATTTCCTGTTGCTATTTGTGGAGTTTTCCTGGCTAGTCCTCAAGCACAGCTCGGGCAATTTGCATTCCTGAAGCTGAAGAAGCAATGCCATCCCACTGGCATGCTGCAGTCACTGCCAGCCTGCTGGCCTGGGAGCAGCAGTCCCGCATGGGGAACCAGCTGCGGTTCACACCATGCCACAGCTGGAGAAAGGGTAACTCCTCTGCCTGGTGCTTGGGCTGATGCAGCTGAGCTCAGGAGTCAGCTCAGCCTTCAACACTGACAGACACGGCTGGCAGGACTGCCCTGCTGGGTCTTGCAGCACAAGAGGAAGGAGAATTTTGTTTGGCCCAAGACCTATTCCTCCCTTTGGTAGATGTGAGTAAAAAGCAAATTATGATCTCAGTTCCTTTTCCTCGGTAATGCCAGCACAGGGAGCACCAGGGCTCATAGGCTGCCCCGTGAAGCAGGAAAGCTTCCCAGCACACGGGAAGGGGAGCTGAGGAGGATATGATCCAGTGCTGCTAAGTGCCCACTTTCCCCTCCATCACTGTGCTATTTCCAGGAGTCAGTATGGTCTGAGGGGTAGGATCAAGACTTGCATTCCCTCAGTGGTCTATGGGAGACAGCCATGCCTCACCAAGACTGGCCATCTCTCTTCTTGAGTCCTTCCCAGCACATGAAATTAAGAGGGTTTGCACATCTGTCACTATAAAAGTACACTGTTTAAATATCTTTATGTTAGAGGAGCCACACAGCAAAGTGATCTTCACTAAATAAATTCAATGTGGGGAGGGGCAAATAGTAGAGCCTAGATCCCCTCCTGGTTTCAGCAACAGAGCAACTCCTGCACGGCTGAAAAGGTCAGGTCTGAGATGCCCAGAGGATTGGATTCCTCTACAGCACAACACTGCTACAAGCAAACCTCAAACATAGCAATACAAGGGGCTGCTTCAGACTATGGTGTTCTCCACTCTGACATTAGAGATGGGGCTGGTTGTGTGATGAGCCATCAGGCAACAGTTTGGTGTGAGCACACAGTAATCCCTTCCTCTCAATGCCTCTTGCCCCCGTGGCTTCCTTAGATTTTTTTTTTTCCCTCCAAGAGCCTGGAAATGGGGAAGTTGAATGCAGAGACCCCCAAGGAGCAAAATTTTGTTCACTGGAGCATCCTACTGCCTGGTTCAGAAGCTCTTCTGGTTGCATCCGGAGAGAGCAGGGATCTGCTTTCATAATACTCCAGGGACAGCCTGTGCACCAGGGGTGGACTCACTGGAACCACAGAGCTTGAGCTTTTCCACTCAACTCAGCTCTGCTGAGTGAGAGAGTATCTGAGGAAAACGATGGCCTCTTTATAAACCAACTGGCAAAACTCTCGCATCTCTCCTGGGAGCAGGCCAGGGATTCTGAGTCACTGCTTAAGTGACTTGCGGCCAAGGTAGTCTTACCCAAGACATTAAGTGAGAGAGATCCACCCAGGAGTGCCAGCAGAAAGAGAAATAGTCATGACCACAATTAATAATAATATAATGATGAAAAGATTCAGAAACGCATTTCCCACTCCAAAAATAAAGTTTGAGGACAATTCAAATGCTATAAAGAAAGAAAGAAGAGAGGAAAGAGTTGAGAAAGACCGCCAAAGCCTGCATGTCAGCTGCAATGCGAGAAGTCCTGTCCAGATGGCCTGGGTTCAAAGAGCTCCTATTGTCCAACAGCATTTCCAAGACACCATTCAAAACTTTCAGAAAATGAACCCAAGATGCAGGGTGAGATTTATCACACAATAAAGGCAAGCCACATGTGTGCACCCTTTGGGAAGGAAGGCGATGGAAGAGCAAAGCAAGGAAGAGCAAAGAATTAGGCTGCAGAGGCATGAGGGAAGAGGGTGGCATGGGAAGGTTTGGTGCTGTGAGCATCTAGGCAGGAGCAGGGACGGGGTGCATCTGTGCTGGGACACACACTGGGCACTTGCGAAGGGTATCATGCATATGAAGAACTCCATACTTAGGAAAATTCACTTGGCATCAGGATTAAGGGATAGAAATTGCTCATTGATACTTTTTAGTTGTGTATAAAACCATGATGCACACAAACCTAGGAGGTTCTCATTGCCTCTAGTCCTGGATTACATATCTGCATAATAATGCTGTCTCTGAGAGGATGCCCAGAAGCAAAACCACTGGAGATTTTGTCTTGATTTTCTAGGGCTTACACAGTTTTCATTACTGCTTTGCAGCACTGGCCACAACGGCAGGGATGTGACTTCTATTGCCACAGGAATCACTCACACCTGTGATTTGATTATGTTAAAATCTAGCAATTAATTATGCAGAAAGATAATTTAATCTTCGAATCTGCCATGGAGTTACATGAGCACAAATTGCCATCATTAAACAAGCCTTCAAGTTCTCCCTGCCTGCACTGAGACCGGTGCTGTTTCTGCTGTCTGCAGAATAATCTGGTGGGGTGATCACACCATACCACACTCCACAGATTGAAAGGTGACTTGGGTTTGTTCTCAGGAAGATCATAAGGACTTGTTCATCTAAGTGCAAAGAGCCTGAGAAAATACTTTGCAGGCTTAAGGTAGAGAGTACCTCTTTGCAGTCTCACATGTTGTGTGACTGTAGTTACTTTTTAGAAAGTTGGGGGTTTTTCAGGAAGTTATGGAATTATCTGAAGCCTTTTAACTGAGATGAAGATTTTTCTTCCTGTGAAGCTCAGTTGGAAGTGATGAGTTTGAAGCATAAGGCATGAATATGGCTCTTGCACTCAGCTATGTAAAGAAACATATTTGATTATGAAATTGGTTCCTCCAGGCCCTAAAACCCATGAAGTGAACCATTGTCTCCTTGTGCTTCTCTGAAGATGTCCAGAGAACGGATTCTGAAAGCCACTGGTTTCTGCAGACATCCCTCAAATGCAGAGACGCCTGCTTGATCTCAGACACAGGAGCCATCAGGGCAGGTTTTCAGGACATACTGGATTTCCTATCTTCTGAGGAACATGAGATCTTTTCTTCCCAGACTTTAGCTCACAATCCCAGGCATCTTCATGTTTCTTCTTTTCACGAGCTACAGGGTACTCAGCTGCTGGGCCTCATCATGGAGAAGTCCAACTTAGAGAGGGGATAGCTGGAGAGCCAGGTGTTGGGAAAGGGTTTTCACAGGCTGCCTTTCTCCTTCAGCCTTGATTTTCATCCCATGGTTGAAGTGACCACGCTATTTCTGACCAGTTACACCTCTGTCCTGGTCTTTGGAAACACAGGGCTTTGAGCCCTTGCTCACCAACATCACACCTTCATTCTCCCCCAGGGTAATGTTAATCTGAGAGGTGTTACTGCTCTTCACAGGATAGGAAGGATTTCCCCATCTCCTGAGACTTTGGTTTCTGCAGCTCCACTGCTAAGGTGAAAATGATACCCTCAGTGTTTGAGCTGAAGTTTAATTTCCTATCTGCTGCTCAGGGCACAGATTTTCCACTGGGATATTGGCAGCGGGTCAGAAATCCGCATTCCGAGCTGAATTGCTTTGAAAACGGTCCTAGTGCAAGACCCCACTCAGCCTGCTGGTTGCAAAACCCGGCTCTTGCCCAGCCTGGACACTTGAAGAGTGTCCCAGCTTCTGGTCTCAGGATTTTGGGTAAAAATCTCTCACATCCTTGAGTCACAAATTGGCTGAATCAGGCTTAGTTGCTCTGTAATTGCCCTTTTCAAAGTCCCAAGGGATGAAAGACACCAGTGTAACGTTTGGTATTAGCTGCATGCCCCAGCTTTTGGACTTGAAGAGAGTGTAGCTATCTTCCTCTTTCGAGGCCTGCATTTGTTCATGGGTCTCCAGGGACTTGCCAGAGGACAAAATGTGGATTATCTCCAATTTGTCTTCTAAGCACTAAAGAGAATCAGTTTCAATGAGACAATTGAAGCTGATTGTAAAGATAATATAGACCTTTCCTCCTTCTCTGGTTATCACCCAAAGCAGATTTCCTGTATCTCCCCGGGCACCTTTCTCTCTGCTTAATTTGTGTTTCTTTCGAGATGCAGGGGGGGGGAAAAAAGGCTAATAACAGCATAGGGGTGTCAAAGTAGAGATCTGCCAACTCTAGCGGCTCTAACTCCATATTGGGCAGGGCTAGAGGCTTCTGAGAAAGATGGAAGGAATGGTGAAGCGGTGTTTGTTCCAGTTTATGTTGGCTTTTGAATAAACCCATCCCAGTGACTGGTGACTGCCTTGAGCAGTTGCACCTCTCCAATTTATTTTTAATTGTTCTGAACGTTCAAGGGTGTATTTAAGGTCTTTTGGCAATACTGGGACCCAGCTTCACTGCAGCATGGCAGTGGAGCTCACAGAAAGCCACACAGAGTAAACCAGTTTGCTCTGCCTGCTGCCTATCATCACCTCACGTGTCCCTCTTCATCAAGCAGAATTTTGCCCTCAACTGTCCGGACAGACATTCCACACACAATTAAATCCATGTAGGCTTTCTCCGAGTCGATTTGCCTTTAGATTTGCAGGGCTGTGCCAGAGCTGCATCCCTAGGCTACGCAGAGATGCCGTATGTTGTGAGGCATGGCTGTTGAAACCCACTTGCGTTCTGGCTGCTGTGCCTGGATGGGGACTGAGAAGGGATGGATATGTTTGGGATCTGCAGAGGGCACACTTGACTGGAGGTGGACCAGGATAACAGAGAATCATAGACTGGTTTGGGTTAGAAGGGACCTTGAAGAACATCTAGTGCCAACCCTTGAACACTTCTAGGCTTGGAGCCTCCACAACTTCTCTGGAAAACCTGTTCCAGTGCCTTACCACCCTAACGGGGAAGACTTTCTTCGTAATCTGAATTTGGCATCTTCAAGTTTGAAGCCATTACCCTCATCTTAACACTATACACCTTTGTAAAAAGTCCCTCTCCAGATCTCTGCAGGCCCCCTTCAGGTGCTGGAAGTCTGCTATAAGGTCTCCCAGGAGCCTTCTTTTCTCCGACCTGAACAACTCCAACTCTCTCAGTCTGTTCTCATAGTATAGCAAGGCAGGTAAAGTCTTCCTAAAGATGATGGACAGATGAGGAGTCCACATGAAACCCCTTCCCCTGATGCTACAGCAGCTAGTCCACCATCATGGAGTTAGAGTTAGGGTATCACTGGGACCTTGCTGCAAACTCAGCTGAGGCTGCCAGGTTAGCACAAAGAGGTTAACCAGTTTGGACAAGAGGGCAGAGACCAGGGGACAGTGATGATGATACAGCCTTTTTCTGTCAGAGATAGTGCTCGTGTGAAGTCTCTGTCCTGGAGACTGTACTGACTTTGGCTTGGGAAGAGGAAAGAAGAGGAAGAGACCCCTGCCAGCTTGCCCAGGGGTACCTGCACTCCCGCAGAGAACGCCTCCCATGCATCTCCATCTGAACATGGCCCAGCTGCCACCAGGAGGGCTCAAAAATAAAGGGGGCTTTGTTTTATTGCAAGCAGGTGTCTTTAGTTCTCGAAGCTCAAGGAAGGCCTTGAAAGACAAACTTTTTATTTACCGTTCACAGATTCCTAGAAACAGCCTCCGAATCTTCTGCCAAAGGAAGGTTAAGAGCAGCTGATCTAAATGTTTCATCCTGAGAGGGCTGTGTCCACTTCTGTGTATGGTTTAAGTCCTGCTCTAATTTTTTTTTTTTTTTTTTTTTTTTTTTTA
>VWZI01019396.1:63136-76731 GCA_013396835.1 Psilopogon haemacephalus
ATTAGAATCGGCTGCAAGGGAGTTGGGAGCCAAAGGAAATTTGGGCTGTTTGTTACACATGTAGCACACAGGCTGCAAAAGCTTGCTGGAAAGCAGAGGCGTTCCTTGTTATCCTCCAGGGCATTGCTGTGGGGAGGAGAGGTGCTGCTGTCCCAGCAGATCCAGCGTGCCTACTGCGGTGGGCAAACTGCAGCATAGAATCACAGAATGCTAGCGGCAGGAAGGGAGCTGCCTTCCAACCCATCCCAGTGGAGCATGCTGTGCCCTAGGAGAGGATAATATGTTCCCACTACTTCCTAACACCACACATACCAACTCCACACCCTGGCATCTGCAGGTGGTTTGAGGGCGTGCAGATGCCACTGTGGCCCCGGTGTAATGCCACTCATCTTGTGATTCTCCTCACTGTGAGCTCTACGCTGCTTCACTCGTTCCCCTCACCTAGTGCTTCTAGTCTCTTCACCTAACCACTGCCCATGCAAGCTGCTCATCGTGAGCACACTAACCTAGGGGTGGGTACAGGAGTGTCCATGACTCTTCTGCCACTGCAGCAGGTGCTCCTTCAGGACTGCTGGGAAGTCACAGGCTGGCAGATTCCAGCTTTCCATGTACTTTTGTCTCTTTTGTTGGGTTTTGTTTTTTGGGTTGTTGTCTTTTTTTTTTTTTCTTTCAGGGGCAAAAAGATTTAAGTTGGGCAACTCACCCACGACTGAGTGACTCCCAAGATTCCTCCCTGATGAACAGCAGGCTTGCAAACTCTAAGGCGGGTGTTAGACTCAAGCCATAGCACTTCTATGTGATCTGCACTGTGTGTGTGATTTAACAGCACTTTAACAGCTGGTATTTACCCCCCCTGCTGAGGGTGAAGGAGAGAACAGGGTGAAAAATACCACAAAACCTTGATGCCTGCATGGAGGTTGCTGGAAACTATGGGAGCAGTATGCACTAGAAGGGGTAAGCTCCCAAAGAGGCTGAGGTGATGCCTCCTAAGGCATGGCTAGCAGGACCAGGAAAACGATTCTCCCTTGTGTTTGGCACTTATGTGGTCACACCTTGAACACTGTTCAGTTTTGGGACCCTCGCTGCAAGGACATTGAGTTTCTGGAGCATGTCCACAGAAGGGCAGCAAAGCTGGAGAGCAGTCTAAAGAACAGCTGAGGGAAATGGGTTTAGTCTGGAGGAGACAGGGGAAGACCTCATTGCTCTCTACAGCTACCTGAAAGGAGGTTGGAGTGCGGTGGACATTGATCTCTTTTCCCAACTAGTGATAGAACAAGTGGAAATGGTCTCACGCTTAGACTGGGTATTAGGGAAAACATCTTTACTGAGAACAGTCATGCACTGGAATAGGCTGCCCACGGAGGTAGTGGAGTCACCATCCCTGGAGGTGTTCATAAAGCCACGTAGACGTGGCACTTGGGCTATGGTTTAATGGGCACGGTGCCGGGTTGACAATATCTTAGAGATCTTTTCTAGTATTAATGATTCGGTGATATCCCAGAAGGGCATGAAGGGGCAGAGCTGGGGACAAGACGAGAGTAGGGTGGCACAGCGTCCATGCCGGCCGCGCTGCAGCCGGGCACAGCACGAAAGCCGGGGCCGGGCGGCAGCAGGGCAGGCAGCCGCGGAAAAGCCGCGAGGCGCGGCGGGCCACGAGCCGGGCCGCGCGCCGCTCCGTCCTAACCCTGCACTCCTCCCGCCCGCCGCGCGCCGCTCCGCTGGCAGCCGCCTCCTTCTCATTGGCCGCTNGAGTGCAGGCGGAGCCGAGCCGAGCCGGGCCGGGCCGGTGTCTCCGCGCGGGTTGCGGGCCCTTCCGCGCGGACGGACGCGCTGGGCAACTCGCTCGCCTGGCGAGGCTGGGGAGTGAGGCGACCGCCGGCACCTCGGGCCCGGGCGGGGACACCTTGGCAGGCGGCTGCTCCCTCGCTTCAGAGTAGCGCCTCGCTTTGGCCGCGCTCCCTCAGTCGCCTTCCCCGATTGTGTCTTGAGCCTCTGTCGTCCCTCCAAGGCCTTGTGGCGCCTAGTGATGGAAATTATAAATCCAGGCCCTTGGCACGGATGCGCGGTGGAAGGAGGTTTCCACAGCGAGCCGTGCTTGAGTCTTGCAGGGACTTTGCAGGGCACCCAGGACACGGCGGCAGCTGCTGCCACCCAGGAGCAACAGCTTGTAGCACCTTTGACCTGAGGGACTGCCGTCCCTGTGGGAGGGAGCTGATAGCATGGCTGCCCTGTGGGGAAGCAGCCCTTCTGCCTTGGTTTTAGTGACCATAAACCTCATACCTTTGGTCATTCTGAATTATTCTACAGACGGCAATAAATTCCAGGCCTGGTTCCAGATCAGGTTCAGTCAAATGCTCCAGCATTTGGAGGCTGGGTTGTCAGGGAACCTTTTGGTTCGCCATACAGACCAAGATGATGCTGCTGAAAATAATAACGGTGACTTGGGCATTGCCAGCAGTCTGTGAGAAGGACCGAAGGGTGCTGCTGGTTTCTATACCGTCCTGCTGCTGGAGGGAAATAGCTGTTGAGTTTGCAGCTGGTTTGGCCTGATGAGCTTCAGGTATGCCATGCAGAGAAGCAGGAACAGCAAGGAGGTAAGCAGGTCAGCAACAAGCTATCCAGGCAGACAAGGCATGGAGCAGTGGGGAGCTGTGGCACGTGAGGCGAGAGACCAAGAGGAACACGGGTCAGGACAGAGGGGCACTAGAGAGATTTGAGAGCCAGGAGGAGGATAGATGATCGCTGGTGCTCCTCGGGGTGCACGTGCACCAGCTAGACCATGAGAAGTGTGCACGGCATCTGTCCATCCTGCCTGGATCTTGTTAGCGCTGTCAAGGCCTTCACTTTCATGAGGTCTGAAATTCACTGCATTTTAAAGACAGCAGAAGGACTGTCTGGAGTGTATGGGCTCTTCTTTCCTGGAATGTAAAGGAAACCTCGACTGTGCAGCTGGATTGCAAGGGGCTTCATTCCTTAGTGAAAGCAGAGAAGGGAAATGCAGATGTCACAGCTGGGACAGGAGATTTATCTTGGCAAGCAAAGAGGAAAAATACTTTCAAAAAGAAAAGAGAAAACTTAGAAGAATCCCCTCCCCATTTGCTCTGCCTGCCAGCACAAGCAGAACCTCCAACCTGCAAAAGTCCTTCGTCTCTTGGGCCTGGGCTGCCGCCCAGCTGGATTAGCCCCTCACCACTTTCTCTTTGGAGCAAGACCATTGTGGTGGGAGCACAGAGGCTGTGAGAACCAGGCTGATCTTGAAGGGAGATTGTCTCCAAATAACTCAGCTGGAGGTGGGAATGATGGGAAAGTCACAGTCAAAGGATAGAGGCATGAAAGGGAAAAGAAGGGACAGATGGAGCCAGGATGATCACAGAGAAGTGGATCCAGAGAGAGGAAACCATCCCCTCTTCAGTCACTGGGTGATAGGAATGGCATGCCATGCACATCTGGACAGGGAAAAGGCTTAATGCCTCAGACTGCTTCAGCAGAGGTCTAACACCAGCCCTAGGTGGGAGAAACAGAGAGCTTGCATTTGGATGTCTGGATGCCTTGCATTAGCTCCCATATAACTTGTACAACAGGAAAGAGTGTTCAAATGAGAATTGCACGCACGCACATACAGTGTGCTATTTAGACAACCCTAAGTATGAGGTCAGGATGAAAACATGTGGTGGAAATATGTTTGGAAGAGTCAGTGCCTATGTCAGTCACCAGGAGTGGGAGGGAGCAGGAGCTAGCAGCTGACAGATTCACACTCTTTACTCGTGGCTGAGGTGGCCTCAGCTGGAGCAAATTCTCTGGTGGCACCAGAACAGCTTAAGGCTGTCTATTGGGCCTGAAGATGTGGTAATCATTGCCTCCCCTATACCTGTGTACGCTGTCTCAGCCCTTTCTCCTTGCCTTCCCATCCTCCCAGAACAGTGGTGGGGAAATGGGCAGCCAGAACTTGGGCTTGGATCAGAAAATACAGTACCTCCTCACCATTGTATTTCTGTCCCTTGGCTGCCCCCTCCCTGACTGCTCACTAGTAATACAGCTTTGGAAACACATCTCGTGCTATTGCTTGGCTTTGGAGCATAGTTAGAAGGAGAAGGAAGGAGGGTGTGAAAGGGAGGGGGAGATATCAAGAACAAAATAAGACTGCTATGAGCTTTGTATCCCATCTGGAAGCTGTTTTCCCCCAGTGCACTTCACACCCACTCCCTCTGGGCCAGGATGGTAAGGATAGAATTGAATGGTTGGCCTAGCTCAAGCCAGGCCAATCTGCATGAGAGCCACTTTAGATATCTCAGAAGGATAATCTCAGCAGAGTTGCAAAGTCTTTCATTGTCACAAGTATAAATTCTTGGCCAGTTCCCTGAGGAGCAGGAGCTGGCAGATCTCAGCCTGTCTGGAAGGTGCTCTCAAGGAGAGGGTCTAGGCCTTGAAGAGACTGTGAGAGGATGAGCCTGCTCTGCTAGCGCATCTCTGTCCATCCCACCTTCACTCATGTCCAAGTCCTGTGGACTCTTTCTTGGCCCTTCCACCAACACGTCTCTGGTCTGTTGAGATGTTTATTGCCATGGCACCACCAAAAGTCTCCCCAGGTCTCAGCACCATCATTGCTTCTAGTGGCAGCACATGAAGGCCTTTAGTTGTGCTGGCCCCAGTCAGGGTGAAAAGGAAGAGTTAGTGGCTGCCCAGCACTGCCTTTGGTATGTGGCCTTCCAGCCAAGAAAAAGCCATAATCTATTTGGTCAGATGATAAACCTGCTTCTGTTTATTGCTCACACACTCAGAGCAGTGACCCTGTTGTGCTCTGCCATGACCTACACAGCCCTGGGGCACTGTGCCCTGGGACCTGCAGTTCTCTGCATCCTTCTTTCTCACACACATTAAGGAAAAGTGTATCTGAAGCGTCCTGATGAGTTTTGCCAGATAGGTGCAGCTCCCCCAACAGGCTGGGTGGGAAAGAGTCAGCACGCTTGATCTAAACTAATTAGCAATGGTTTTGATGGCTTGTATCCAAAATAAGCCCTGGAGTGTTCCCCACTGTGCCCATCACTGTTGGATCTAGTCAAGAGGATGTCTCCTGTGGTTGCACACATCTTTATTAACCACATCTCCGTGTGGTTGTACACATCTTTATTAATCCAAAATCTGAAGTTATCAGTACCTGTTGGCATCAGGAGAGAACAGCCAACTCAAGAGACACAACAATCTTCCTGGGATAGGGTGGCTTAACTTCTGGCTTGTCCTGTAGTTTCCCATGTGGCTATGGCCAGCTGCAAAGCCATGTCATTATCTTTCTTGGGTTTACCTTTCCTTCTGCTTTCTTCTGCTTCTTGCCACTGTCTTTGAGAAAAATGGCAAATCTCCATCTCTGTGAAAGCTCTAGGGTCTAGCTTGGGGTCTTTGAGGGTATCTTCTTAGTCCTGCCTTTGATGATAGCCACAGTTATTCCCAGTCTCACAGGCTAGCTCTCTTCTCTCAAGCATGTGTTTGGAGATGTTGGGTTGGTATATGTATGATGAGTGAGAGCTGAAAGGAGGCTGCTGTGATGAGGAGGTTTGCCACTACTTAGTTGTGCTGGAGTGTAAACCCCAGCAGATGGGTATGTGCCCCAGCACCTCTGGATTCTCAGGGAGGAATCCTCCTCTAGATCATTCATGCAGTAGGTCTCTGTCTCTTGGGAGAGAATGGTCTTTTGAGGACCTGAACTCCTGCAGCTCTGGGAGAAGAGTGTTGCCTTCATTGTAATTTCCAAGCCGCAAGTTCCCCCGGCAAACTTGCTGTCTGGCGTCTAAAGGAAGAGCCAGAAATCTGCAGTTACGCCTGCCAATGTTTGTGCCCATGTTAAGGCTCTGATACTTAGTCCCTTGCACTCATTACTCATCTCTTGCTCTTTACCACTGCTGGAAAGATTTTTCTTTGGTTTCGTTTCAGAATAAAACCAGAGATACATCTCTGCCTTTTCCCTCTGGTAGGTGTGTCCTACAATGGGAAGACCGTTGATTGACCAAGAGATCTTTCTAAGTGTGGGTGTGATGCTGCTGAAAGGTAGTGTGTGGAACTACTGCATGAGTGCATCTTCTTGGCTCTCTTCACTCCCACCTCTGCCTTTGTTAATGCAGAGCTGTGAAGGAAATGTGAAGCACGTGACAGAGTCACAGGCCGTTCTCCCTGCAGCTGTCCACCCCGCTCTGCTTCTCTTCCAGGGCTGCTCTGTGGTTCTAGTTTTGATGGTTACAAAAAATATCTATGATTTGAGTGCCTCTTCTTAGATCCTGGCTCTGCTGTGCTGTGGTGGTGCATGGGCAGCCAACGCTCTGAATCCCTTCACTTCTCTGTGGTTACATTCTCACCCTTACCAAAGGCTGTCATGCTCATATCCTGTGTTTGCTTATGTTGTTTAGAGAGAGCAAGACAAAGAACAGCTGTTACATGAACAGCCACTCTGAGGCATTGCTCAGGACTCCAAGCTCTTTAGGCCTCCGTGCTGCAGGACAGGACAAAACCTGGTTTTCCAGTGCTGTTCAGATAAATACCTAACCTACTTCCATCTGCTGACTCAGCTCCCTCTGAAGAATGGCTATGCTCAGCACAGATGGGAGGTGTTTTCTGCTGCTCGATTCAAGTGCAGAAGTGCTTCTAGGCAGCTTGGAAATGGCTGTGTAGATTTTACCAAGCTCCCCTGCCAACTCCACTTCCGGTATGGGAACAAGTGGCGAAAACTTCAGCCCAGACATCCCAGGGAGGGCCTCAACACAGGGATTTAGCATGAGTGTGCCTTCTCCACCTTACCTGCACATACAGTGAGTGTCTGCACTTCCAGGCAAGCTGTGCCAGGCTGTCACTCCAGACAGTCGGAGTTCAAGACAAGTGGGAAGGAGAAATCTTATGTTAGGCACAATGCAGATGATAGGGACTTTGACCCCACACACACACTTCTAGCATGCTCTGTGGAGATGTTACCTTTTTTTAAAATGAGTGGCTTAGAGTTGATGTTGAAGGGTGAAGGAGATGTTGGAGTATTGGAGATTGCTGCAGCTCACCGTCCACCCTCCCCCACTTTGTTTGAAGCGTTAAGTCTGTTCAGCTGGAGCCTGCTTCACTCCTCAGCCTCACCCCAATGCTCTGACAGCCAGCATAATGTTGACAAAGTGATACTGTGCTCAGGTAAAACAAATATACCTTCCTGTAGGAGCAGGAACCTGCAACCTCCAGCATCCGGGGTCCTTTGGCAACTCCGCCCTCACTCCTAGTGCTGAGGAAAGATAGGGCTGTGCAAACCGCAGGCTCGTTTAGGAGCCAGGCTCTTCCCTGAGCTCAGGAAGTTCTCATTCAGGAGTTCATTGGCATTCATGTCTTCACTCTAGAGACTGCGTGCTCAATCTCACTCTCATCCATACCCTTTTGCTCCCGGTATTTCAGTTTGCTGCTTTCAATGCCTTTCTGCCCACCCAGATGCTTTTCCAGGCAGGGGAGGGGACGCAGTCTGACTGCTGAGCTCTCTCCAGTCCATTTAAGTTACACAGTTCCGTCTGTGTAATATAGTCACTTGAATGTATCTGTGTTTTCTTTCCTCTCTCTGAGCCAGAAGCCTCAATCTGCCAACAAATGGGATAATTTTTCAGCTGGTGTTTGGCAACCATAATTTTTCTCCCTGCCCAGCCAATGCTTTGTTGTAGCAAGTGGAAAAGTTACTGTTTGACTTCTGAATGGGAGGGTATGCTTCTAAGGAAACAGGTTGTCTGTAGCATCAGGACCCAGCTCTGCAGCACCACTGGCCAGATTTACTGACTGTTAGTGGGATGATTAGTGGCATGATTGTTTGTTGTTAACAGCCCATCTGTAGTGCTTAAACTTCATCGGGGAGCTGAATTTCACAGGCATTATCTGGCTGGAGGACAGCCTCATATGGTCCACAGAGGGTCTGTGAAATCCCAGAGGAAATTAAATACAACAGGGGGCCTTCCTGTTATGTTGATCCAACTGATCTTTTTCTTCTCTGCTAGAAATCAACAGCTGGGGCAATGTTCTCTGGGGCATCAGAGTGCCTATTGCTGCTGGCAGAGAACATGAGAAAGTGTCTGTCACCAAGGGCAGGTGCTGAAGACGGCTGCTTTCTGCCACACTTGCATTTTATCATCTCACTGTACTCTGTTCTGCTTGTCACAGTGAGATGACTCTAGAAAGCTGAAGATAGGTACTTACGGAGGAGGGGGGAGGTGAGAGAATATAGAAGAGTTTCATGAGTGTTTCGGGCACAGATAATCAGGTGGAGAAGAGGTATGGGACCACCCGCACCACTCCCCCTTTCTATCTTCAAAGTGTTTTTATCAGACTGATGCAGGCAAGGGATAGGAATTGCTTTTTCCCATCCAAAAAGAGCCATTGCTGAGGTTTGGCCCTCTGTGCAGAGAAAGGCTCTCAGATCCCACTTGGAGTTGACACTAGCACTCTCTCTCCCTTCGTCTTTCCTTAGCACTTCTCAGAAAACCTGGATCACTTCTCGGACAACATGGAGGATTTCTCCAGCGACTTCTTCAGCAGTTTCTTTGATGACCCAGTACTGGCTGAGAAGAACCCGCTGCTGGACATGGACCTGGATCCACCCACCCCAGGCATTCAGGCAGAGCACAGCTACTCCCTGAGTGGGGACTCTGCTCCCCAGAGCCCTCTCGCGCCAGTCAAGACCGAAGATACTGCAAAGGGTGAGCGCACAGCCTGTGCCAGCACCGGGCACGGCTCTGGGCAGCGGCTCTGGGCAGCGCTCTGGGCAGCATTCTGGCTGGCTCCCACGCGTGAGGACAAACTGGCGAGTCCTTGGGCTTGCGCCTGGCTGATCCAGGGCAGAACTTGATCGGCTGCTGTCAGATGAAGCACACATTTTTTCCCTTCAGTTTGTGCTCTGACAGCCACGCTGCACCCTTGCTGGGCTCATTGTTATTTGTGAGGATGATAATTGGTTGTGGTTCAGTGTGCTGCCAGCTCCTGGCAGGCACTAGGCAATGTCTCTTTAGGACCCTGCAAAACGTGGGTGTGAATGCCCCAGATCCAGGTCTGTTTTGGCATCGGGCAGCAGGGGTTTGGCTCGAATATAGGAAGCATGAGTTTCTGGCTGCAATCAGTGCTGGTACATGTGGAAAGCTAAGTGGCTTCTTTACCAGCAAATCTTTT
Source organism: Psilopogon haemacephalus (assembly GCA_013396835.1). Taxonomy (NCBI): domain Eukaryota; kingdom Metazoa; phylum Chordata; class Aves; order Piciformes; family Megalaimidae; genus Psilopogon; species Psilopogon haemacephalus. The sequence continues at coordinate 72,299 of VWZI01019396.1, forward strand.
AGCAGGAGACAGAGATGAACAGTCATTTCAAAACCTATTTTTAAAACAATTCATTTCAGGATAATTTATGATGGCTGGATATTTTTAGAGCCAGCCTTGCAGAGAGTCCTGTAATTTGTGGGACTGTGTGGGTGTCCCAACAGCTGATGGACACCAGACTGCCTGAAAAAGCAGTGGCACAGGCTCAGTATACACAGAGGAAAAGCCATTCCCTTGAGTGAGAGTGAGACTAGGGACAGAGGCTTTCCTCTCATGGCCGGGAATGATCCCAGCTCTCTGGTACAAACATCAAGACAGAAGGAAAGGGCCTGGCTCTGCTGCTTCTCTGGTCTCTTCGTTAGTGCCACATTCCTTAAGAACTGCTCAGAGACATGCTGGGACAGAGGCTTGTGGCAGTCAAGCAAGCTCTACCTTATTATCAAAAAAGCTTTCCATTTCTGTTTTCCTAGCTTTAACCCCAGTACAATCTTGGAGGGCACTGGCCCCAGACAGGCAACTGAGTGGCTAACTGACTCAGGAAGAGTGCATAAACGCATCTTAGTTTTGACACTGCAAGTGAACAGGAGGAGATGAGGCTTGGGAGTGAGAGAAGCACAAAGCATGGGTTTGCAGAAAGCAGTGAAATGAAGTCTGCCTGCATGAAGCTACCTCAGGGACTCCTCTCTGAGACACTTGCCACCATTTCTGCTCCTCTCCTCTGTGTCTGAACATGCTCCTGCTTCAGCTGCAATGTCACCAAGCCAAGAGCATGAGTCTCCTGAATAGAGTGTGACACTGATCCTTGGGCAGAGGCCAGCACAGAGTGTACAGCACATAACCCAGGAGAGCTTGAGGTGGGCCTGGCACTTGCTCTCTGAGACATCAGTTCTGTACAGAGATTAGAGACTCATATTTATGTGGCAGGTATGGGGGGTATATTTGTGCACCCAGTCCAGCAGCAGAATTACTCAACACATCTTTCTAGGGCTATCTTGGCTCATAATTGGATGTGAGTCATATTCTAGTGTAGCCCTGAGTCAAGTCCAGTATTTGTAACACTGTGCAGTCCTTTTGGCACAGCTCCATCCAGTCTCAGTCCTTTTAGACATTCATTTCAAATTAATTACTCAGGAATGGCTTTTCTTTAACATTAAGCAAGCTCTGCTTGGTCTGCAGAGCTCCTCAGGAATGCCCAGGCTCTGTCTAGGCTTGGGACTGGCTGAGGCTTGCTGTTTATCAGCTTTCTCACAGCTTTTCTGCAGTTCTCCAAAACACTTCCAAATCCTGCCCCTTCCCACATGCTTCCCACTAATATGAGTCGGCTAGGGCAAGCCACTGGGTGCATTGTGACCCTGATTATCAGTGGAGTCTGCTTTCCAGATGGTTTGGACATACAGACTGGCTGCTTCAGTTCTCAGGACCAGCCCTCAGTTCTGTAGGTCATGATTTGATGCCAGAGCAGGGAAGTTAGAGCTGTGCAGAACAGTGAGTCCTGGACTAGCCTCAGTGTCCGCACTCTTGTACTGGTCCTGCTTCTTCACCACTTTTTGCCACACCTCCTCAATGCAGGGCAGCTATGGATAGCTCTCAGCTGTAATTCTTCCCATTATGTATGGAGTGTCCAGAGCAGAAGAGCTTCCTGGCATGCCTCACCTACCAATACACAGTGAATTCTGCTGTGTTTACAAACTGGCTATGCCTCTGAAACATCCTCTCAGGCAGCAAAATATAGATGTGTTCACATGAAATGCTTCCTCCTCAGTCCTTCATTGACCCTCTGATGTCTTATGTATTTCTGATTCTATAAGCCAATTGCTCCCCAGATAAATCTGCAAGGGTGGGAAAGAGAGCAGGGTCAGGATGTGGACAGGAAATGGGAGGACAGCACTCATTTGGGTGTCTGCTCCTAGACTGTCTGGACTGACAGCAGTGGGGGCAGCTCTCTCACTCAGTCTGAACAGGGAAAACCCTTGGTGGTCTGCTCTTCCCTGTCTGGTGACTTGCTTCAGCACAGCCCTCCCAGACAGAGAATGCCCCCGCCTTTGAGAAAAAGAGAAATGCAGAACTTTGCAACAGAAGGAGAGGATGAGGAAGATGAGGTTTAAAATCACAGTATGAGAACTTCAGATTAGCCAGTAAGCAAAATCTTCCTATAGTAGGCATAGTGAAACCATAGAAGAAATTTAGTGGGGGGGAGCTACGGACTCTTCGTCACTTTTCAGGGGGCTGAGATCAAGTCAGACAACTGTCAGAACTGGTACAGGTTTAGCTGAATTTGCCTAGAGCAGTGAGATAGACTGAAAGACCTCTAAAGGTCTCTCATCTCTGTGGCAGGCTGTGATCAGGCAGAAGTCAGTTCAGATTTTCTGGCCTCAGACACTTGCAGCTGGGTAACACCTTGCCTCCTTCCATCAAAAGGAGCTTGTCTGCATACCAAGGCTAACTGGAACCTCACTACCACCTGGGTTTGATGTCCTTAGCAGGGCAGACAAAAGGCAGGTCAGTCTGTCTGCTGTGTGTGAGGGCTGCGCAAGTGCACCCCTGACAGAGGGGTTCCTGACCGCAGCTGCAGTTTGGGAAGCTCTCGAAGCGATCCAGCAGCACTGAGCAGGGCACACACATGGAGCAGCCACAGGATGTTAAGTCACACAATGAGTGGGAAGGAAGGAGCCTCTGTTAGAGAGTCAAATCTAGGCAGCAAAATAAGAGGTGCTAGACCAAAGGCAGGAAAACAACATATGCTGCTGGCAAGGACAGTGCTGTGTTAGCTGATAAAATCTGTGCCCAAGATTTAACACCACAGTGTCCAAGCAAATGCCAGAGGCAGGATTCTGCCCCATCTTCTCTCGAGAGTAATGGAGCCTGAGTTAGGCAAAGGTGATGGTAAGCTCAGATGGCAGCTCCCACATGAGCAGCTTCTGGCTTGTACTCTTCTTTGTGCAGGCTTTTCTGGAGCTAAGAAGGACCTTTCTTCCTTTCTCCTTTTGCCAAGGACATCTTTTAGACTGAGACCTGCACTGCAGGGCTGCTTTGAGCAGCAGAGAGACAGGCAACATCCCTGGGTCTGTGAGTGATGTATGCAGAAAGAGTGCAGAAGAGTCAGGGAGTGAGCCTGACTGTGGCTTCATGGTGAGCCAACCTGGACATTATCTGGTGACACACTTAGCAATTGTCTGTCCTGTGTCAAGCCAAATGTGTTTCTGGTTATCAGATGAAAAGGGAAAGGGAAACGATGAGGGTTAAGGAGGAGGATCTAGGCTCCAGGCCAGGTAGGAGTAGCTTTTTTGGCAGGCCAAAGTGTTTGAAGAGCAATGAGAAGACCAAAACTTCAGAGCAGAGCCCAGGCAGCAGTCCTACCCAGCAGGGAACTGCAGCTTATCCACTACTGCTTGAATCTCAGCTCCTGGAATCTCTGCTTCCAACAGCAAACGGGGCACACACCGCAGACGTGACCAGGACAGAATGGACAGGGGGTGAAAGGAGTGTGCCCACACAGCTCCATCCAGTCCTCTTCTGAGGCTTCCTGTCCCTCCATCCACCCTTGTCCCTGTCAGCAATGGCAGTGGGGCACAGCTGTGGGCAGCAACTCCCCTGAGCAGCACAGAGTAGAGGAGGGAGCCTCAGAGGTGAGACTAATAGGAGCAGCCATGGGAGCAGCCTCAAGAGCAGGTGCCATATTGGACTTCCTTTCACAGAAATGGACCTTCCTCCTCTTCTGTCTTGCAACAAAGCTCTAAGATTTTGGCACAATGTTGACGGAAGGCCAAAGCAGCACTGCCAGCCTTTCACTGTCACTGTGCCCTCTCACCAACCCTCTAGCACAGAGAAGGTGCTATTCTTGGGAACACACCTGGCAGCTCTGATACTGGCCACAGTGCCTAAGCAGCAATAGTCCAGCATTCTCCTCTCATTGAGCTCTAAATATAAATATGCTCTAGAGGATGAGACTGAGACATCACTGCAGGAAGAAACCCCACAGCTGTCCCCCAGTGCCTGGGCTGCACAGAGACAAGCAGAGACACAATCCCTCTAGCTCTGTCCTGTCTGCTCCCTGCACGCTGGGAGTTTGTTCTCTTTTGTACTTTGTGTTGTGAGCCTGCACATGTTTGTGTGGTGACAGTGCTAAACTTGGAAAGGCAGCCTCCCCAGATGGGAGGAAGCTGTCTGCATGGCTTTTCCTTTTTCTTTTCTTTTCTTTTCTTTTCTTTTCTTTTCTTTTCTTTTCTTTTCTTTTCTTTTCTTTTCTTTTCTTTTCTTTTCTTTTTCTTTTCTTTTTTATTTTCTTTTCTTTTATTCTTTTTTCTTTTCTTCTTTTTTCTTTTTTCCTTTTCTTTTTTCTTTTCTTTTTTTCTTTTCCTTTTCTTTTCTTTTCTCTTCTTTTTTCTTTTCTTTTATTCTTTTCTCTTCTTTTTTCTTTTATTATTTTCTCTTCTTTTCCTTCCCTTCCCTTCCCT
>VWZI01019396.1:76755-105860 GCA_013396835.1 Psilopogon haemacephalus
GTGTGAAACTCATCTCTGCAGGTCGGCAGCCTTCCCAAACTGGGATCCTGGCTTCCTGGCTGCAGCCCATCCTAGCAATAACCCTCTAATTTCTCCTTATTTTCCCTTCCCTTCCCTTCCCTTCCCTTCCCTTCCCTTCCCTTTTCCTTTCCTTTTCCTTTCCTTTTCCTTTCCTTTTCCTTTCCTTTTCCTTTCCTTTTCCTTTCCTTTTCCTTTCCTTTTTTCTTTCCTTTACTTTCCTTTTTTCTTGTCTTGTACTTGCTGGATTTTGACTCTCACATTGTGCACATTTTCAGAGCTGGAGAATGGAGTGTGGTCACTGGGGCCCAAGCTCTGCTCCATCATGGTGAAACAGGAACAGAACCTGGCTCTAGATCTTCCTGAGTCCCAGCTAGCTGCCAGCTCTATACCAGTCCTGAACCTCAACCCACTGCAGAGACTGCAAGTCCCCGAGGAGGTGAGCCCATCTAAGATCCATGGGGAACCTGGGTTCTCAACACAGCAGCACTCCTGCAGCCATGTGACTGCACAGTCCTGATAGGTGATTTAGCTGCTGAAGAGACAGAAGGTGATATGAAACCCAGATACTGCATTGTTTTACATTCTCTTCCTGAAATGACAGAGGAGTAGTACTCCTTATGCTAGCTTCAACTGTGTCCTTGATTCCTACAGTGAAGCTACCAGACAGCTTATCCTTCCAGAGGGAAAGGTGGAAGGAGGGTTTTCTCCAGCATAAGGAGGCTTTACAGTCTTTTAAAGACAAGCACGTTTTCCTTGGCATAAAAACTAAAGACTTTCAAGCCTGCACTTGCTGGAGATCTGTCCCCTCCAATCTGCTAGTATTTCTATAGCCACTGTTGGCTTATTTTAATTTTTCAGAGAACAGTGTCAATTATTGTGATGCCAGTGACCTCCCTGTCCCTGAGTATAGACCCCAGCTCTGTCACTGGCCTTGGGCTTATCATAGAGCCTCTCACTTTTCTCAGATTCTTACTGGAAATGGAGGTCCCTTTTTCCCATGAAGCAGCAGGAATTGTTTCTAAGAAACAAGTGGCCAAATCTTTTGGTCCTATCTAAGTCCTTAAGAAATCTGCTTGTCTGAAGGAGGCTCACTTATGTCATTGGTACCTGACTGTAAGCCAGGGGCTCAGTTCAGCTGGCCTTGAGTCCTGCCATGCTGGATGGGAAGGTCTGACCAGTCTCACACAGACTTTGTCTGTCTTGTAGCAGCTCCATAGATAACAGCAGAGCATCTCTGGGGTTCATTTCCTTTTTTCACTCATGCTGAGCATCTGCCCATTTAAACAACCATCCAAAACAAATGAGCACTTCCAGCCAAAACTGTGCACAAACTTCCTCTGCTATTTACGCAGCTTGAACTTGGTGTGCCCTCAGTGCTCTGCTGTGTGTGCTCAGCAGCCATACCATGGTGCTCTCTCAGCTGTGTTTACAGTCTGGAGGAGTTTGCAATGTGTCTGTTTAGTGTAAAAACCCTCCCAGCCTTTGGTGGGCTCAGGGTTGGTAAGCCAGAGAGCTGAGGGGCAGCATAGCCCAGATGGGAATAAATCTACTCTTTATTTAACTCTCAGTCAACTCTGATTGGAAACAGCTGCCCAGCAGCCCTGGTGCAAATCATATGAGCAGGACGGGGGATTTGTTCAGCCTCTATACTCCCATTTCTAATGAAGGCAGATCAAAGAGGGACTTCCCATCTCAATGCATAGGTTGGTTTGAATGGTACTGTCTGAATCTGGCAAGGGAAGAAACAGCAAGGATAAAAGTCCCTTCCCTTTTGGAGATAGTGTGCTGCTTGGCAGCAAATATCTATGTGCCGCTGCCTCTTCCTCTGCAAACATGTTTGCACTCTGTGCCCAGTGACACACACTTCAGGGGCTTATGTTTGGACTCCTGATTTCAATAATGTGTGGTGAGAGACTGCTTTGGGGCATAGCTGTGAAATGGTCACTGGAGGTGGGAGAGCAGGGTAGCAGCAACTTGTGGGAGGACAGAGGAGGTGAGAGTGCCCAAGAGCTCTTTCTGTTTCTTTTCCACAGACGCCCATAGAAATGACTCCAGCACCTATTATCAAAGCTGAACCCAAAGAGGTGAACCAATTTCTAAATGTACCTGCAGGTAAGAAGATAGAATTTGCTGGTTGACTTCTATCCCTCTATGTTGCTCAAATTCTAGGTCATCATTAAATAGGGAGGAGGTGCAACACCAGAGAGCAGAGCCATGCCTACAAGGTAGCACTGGGCCACAAACCAATAAAGGAGTGTGTGCTGCCCTGTTCCAGTTCTGTGTCTGAACCAACACCACACACAGAATTGTCCAGACAGGGACTCCCAGGCAAAATAGGCTACTTCAGAGTTGGAAATATGCAAGAGTGCCTATAAAATCCTCAGAGTGTGTGCAGTCTTATCCAAGAACAACCATCTGAAAGTCAGGAAATTCAGGATCTAGTTTAATTTGAAAGAAACCCAAGCATCTGAAAATCTGCCGATGCACAAATGAAAGTGCTATAGGAACTCCCACTGCCGCAGAGAGACATTCCTTAGGCATATTCCCACCTACATTAAGGCCCCTAGGGCTCTCCAGTACAAAGTGGGGACAATTTTCAAGTGCTTGGAAACCAACTGAGTGACCAGAGCCCCTTTGGATCAAGTGTGCTGGCAAGTGTGTGAGCCCTGCGGTGCTTTTGAAAGAGTTCCTCTCTTACAGACCTTCCTGTGCTTGTGAACAGGCTGTGGAGCAAAACATCACAGGCCTTTAACCTCTTTTTGCTTGACACCAGAGCACCTTATTGCTCTGTAAATACCTTCAGTGTCTTGGCAAAGACACTGCCAGTTCCTAGTTCGGCACATTTGAAGTCAGCTTCACCTCTCTCTTGGGTAGTGCTCAGTCCAGCCTTTTGTCTCAGACTCACTCCATCTTCTGAAACTCGTCACCCTCTCCTTTCAGTCTTGTGTTATGTCAGTGCTTTCTCCTGTTGCTGTTCAGGGCCCTATGTCTGGATCAACAGGCTGACATGAGAACCATTGACTTGATCTCCTTATTTCTCAGCAGATGACCTGGTACAGATGCCTCCAACTCCACCTAGCAGCCACGGCAGTGACAGCGATGGGTCTCAGAGCCCGCGGTCCCTGCCTCCCTCCAGCCCAGCTCGACCTGCTGCTCGCTCTTCTACAGCCATCTCCTCCTCTCCTCTCCTCACAGCACCACATGTAAGGAGCCAGCAGAACATCACTAGAATGCAGTGTTTGGTGCTCAGAGGGGACTGGAGGCTTTTTGAGGCTTACATGAGGGATCTTGCCCTCATTAATGTCTCCAAGATGAAGTGCTCTGGCAAGGCAATGTGATACCTTAGCACAGGGATGTGGGGACAGGATGGCCTTCACAGGGATGAGGAGAGGTGGAATGGCTGCTAGCAGCTACTTTGTCTTGCACAATGCCTGCCAATATCTATCTTGTTTAGCAAGTGCTGTCTTTCACCCCATACTTTGGGAAGGGGCCTATGCACTAGAAGACTTTCTGATGAGATTAGAGGAAGAGAAGGAAATAACTGAGAATTCGCCTAACTGTTTGAACACAAGACTGCCCAAATGTTCTTTTGCAGGATCCTGCAGTACAGGTGTGTAGCAAGCCTTGTCATGAAGGAGCAGATCCCATCCAAACTAAAAGGGGAAGGCAACTGCTGAGCTGTGCCCCCAGGAGCTAGTTAAGAGCAGGAAATAGCATTGTCCCGCATCTGGTTATACTGAGCTCCTAGCTGCTTTAAGGAGGGTCACTGGGATAGAACTGCTTGCTGATGCTGATGGCTGCTGTCTGTGTTTTCAGAAGTTACAAGGGACCTCTGGCCCACTGCTCTTGACTGAAGAGGAGAAACGCACCTTGATTGCTGAGGGCTACCCCATTCCTACCAAGCTGCCTCTCACCAAAGCAGAGGAGAAAGCACTGAAGAGGGTCAGGAGGAAAATCAAGAACAAGGTGACTGCAAAAAAATGTAACTAGGCAATTTCCATGATTCCAGAGTATCCTCAGCTGACCAGCCACTATAGTTACCCTCACCTCCTCAGCTACTCAGCTTTGATTAACTGGCTTGAGCCTCCCAGCACACAGAAATGGTGCCATGGGGCATCCCTGCACACATGCTGTGCATGGTGCTGTATCTGAGGAGTGTGGCTGCCAGCCCAGCTCCTGGGTTTATGTGTCCTGGGATGGGGCCATCAAACTAAAGTACCTTGGATCAGACAAGCTGGCCTGGTGAGGCCTCACTGTGGGACAGGAAAACAAAAGATGCTGGCTGATGCACTGGACTCCTTAGCCAGGCAGAGGCTTTAGGTTGTGATTAGAAAGCATCCCATGGGAGAAATGATGAGACCCTGAATTAGTCACCTACAGACTCAGAAGTAGTCTGGGGTAGTATCTGCCCAGATGGCCCAGCACATATCTGTGTGGTCGGAGTTCAAGGCAATTCTGAAGATGCTGTCAGCAGCAAGGGTGTCAAGCATACTGCAACAAATGGTTGAGGCCTACATGCTAAGGAAGGCTGCATACCTACAGTGTCCATCTCTCCCACATTCGGCTGGGGAACAATAGGAATAGCAGACTAGAAAGCAGCTTTCCCATTTACCTTTAGAGTGCTTTGTGTGGAAGGAACAGACAAGAAATACAAAGAAATATCTAGAGGCCTGTGATATTGACTTCTCTCTGATGGCTGCCCCCTCACAGATCTCTGCTCAGGAGAGTCGCAGGAAGAAGAAAGAGTATGTGGAATGTCTAGAGAAAAAGTAAGTTTCTTCTTCTCCATCCTGCCTTTGAAAAAGCAGCCCTATCCATGCATAGCTCTGCTTTCTAGTGTTTTTGTTTCTGAATTGGTCAAAGAGTACAATTCTTTGCAAGACTGGCTGCACAGAAGTTTGCTTTGGGATCCTGCCCCTACTCTCCTCCCTCCTAGAAATCATCTTACAGGATAGAGATTGCTCCAGAAACCTTGTTTCCAACTGTTTAGTTTGGCTGGTTCCCTGCATAACACAGGCCATTTTGGCTGCCAGCAAGGTGGAATCTGGGGTAAGAGTCACGTTTCCCCACTAGAACTTGGGGTTTTTGTGTTGACTGCAGCTTTTTACCCCTTAAGGACGGACACACAAGCAATTGATAGCGAGAAAAGCCTTGCATTAGTTTTATTCCTCACACTCACTCCCTGTCCACCTTTTTCCGCATGAGCTTTGTGTTTCTTTCCCCTTGCAACTCTGAGGTCCTGCTTGCATGGCAGGTGTAAGCCTAAGGTGACATCACGTGGCATTTACAGGGTAGAAAATAACTTCTGAGGGTCTGATCCTAGGGTTCCCTCTATACCAGCAGCCCCTCATGGGCATTCCCAGGCAAAAAAATGACAGGATCCAGGTGCAAATTCACACTTCTCTTTTAACACCATCTTCTTCCCTGATATTAACACCACCTGTTACCAGAAAAATGGGAAAACCCTAATGCCCAAACCCAGGTTTAATTACTTCTTCTCCCTGCTACTATATGTGTCTTCTCTAAGTGCACAGAAATGCTGAATAAAAACAGCTGGCTCAAGGCACCTTCAAGGTCTCATGTCCCTTCATAGGCAGCACTTTGGCATTTATGTGTGTGTGTCCAGAGCACTTCATCTCCAGCTGGTGCCCCATGCTGACACCCGGAGCCTCCCAGCTGGGCCTGGGGAGCTGGCTGGTCCTGCTTAGGTGGCAGGTCCAGGGCTCTTGGTGCTGAGGCCTCTTGCCCAGCTGTGGCCGTGTTGCCTGTGTGTACTCGGTGGGTGCTTACGCTGCTGCAGCGCTGTGACAGAGGGCTTTCCAACACTGAACCAAAAGCAGCAGTGAACTTTTAAAATGGAACAAACCTTTGGTCAATTTGGCTTTCCGCTAGAGGTGGTTTGGCAAAACCTCTGCTCGGGCCCTTCACCAGTCTGTTTGACACATTTGCCTCAAGCCCAGTTTTAACACGGAACGCCTGAGTCTCAGATTGTGCTGAAAGCCTCCATCAGATCAGGCTGTGTCCTGGGCCTGCCTTCTTGCGGGCCTGGAGGCGTTCCCCTTGCCTTGTCCCAGCTGCAGTCTAACCACTTTCCCTTCCCAAGCAGTGCGAAGGAGCCTGCAGGTTCTCTGCTGCCCTCAAGCGCCTGCAGTCGGAGCCGTCCCAGCGCTGGCACGAACTGCCTCCCCTCCAAACGCAATGCACACAGCCAGGATAGCTTCTGTCTGAGTGGCAGTGGTTTGAATTTGTGTCCCTGTTCCCTTTCCGTGCTCCTTAGGGAGGTTTGGAATTGATGGAAATGTCTGCATAACTCTGGGTCTGTCCTGGCTTGGTTACTGGGTGCTACAGCTTCTCCCAGCTTGACCTGGCAACTGTCACAGTTAACTGTCCACATGCAATCTCAACCCTTCAACCAGATGGGCCAGGAACATCAGGATCCAAGGCCATATCTGCAGGTGATAAATGAGGCTACTGAGCCTCCACAGTACAAGGAACACATTTTCTGTCTCTCTCCAGCCTTTGTACCTAACTGGCTATGGGGTTTATTCCTGCAGGGTTGAGACATACACAACAGAAAACAATGAGCTCTGGAAAAAGGTGGAGACCTTAGAAAATGCAAACAGGTAAGAGGAGCTCGATCTGGCCCTCAGTGGGCAGGGCATGGTGGACACGAAGGGAAGCCAGGGAAGTGGTGAGCAGGGTAGCAAAAAGATCAAGGCAGGCTCCCTCAGCTGCTGGTGGGATGGGCACTGCTTGGCGAGACCCTGATTTTCAGCCCATGGCAGCAGCGGGGCAGCTGGGTTTGGTTAGTGAGCCTGGAATGTTTGTGTTGGGACAGACAGGCCACACTGCAGCAGTGAGGGGAGGGAGGGAAGGCACGTTTCTTGCATGCCTTCCTCCTCTCTGCAGCCCATTGGGCTGCTGCTGCCTTCCTCATCGCCCTCCAGGCCTTTGACTGTCTCCAGAGCAGCTGCATCAAGGGAGGCTTCTCACACCAGCCTCTCAGCCCAGCTATTGCTGCTCTCAGGGTCTTTGGAGGAACACAAGGCCCCAGGTGTAATGGTGCTGTTTCAGGTTTCTCTTGAGAAAGAGCTGAACAGACTTGGTGGATACAGGAAAATGCCATTCCTCTAACAAAGGTAGAGATCCCAGCTTCCATTAAATCCAAGGGACCTCCCTGTGCATGTGGTACCCTAGCCCTTGCCCTGCCTCTAGCCCTTGAAAAGGAAGCCCAGAGAATCTCTGTCCCATCTGCTGCAGCTGCTGCTGACCTGAAAGGAACAAGCTGCTCCCACAGCCCCAGAGCAGGCCCCTGGCTCCCTTGCTCAAGAATGTGGTGAGCATTTACACTCCTAACAGGCAGAGCTGGCAGGCTGATCACCAGGGGAATTTGCTTCCTTGGAAGCAAGTAATGAAGACCTCCAGCTCTGCAGTGGGGATGGGGAGCAGGAGCCGGAGGAGGGCCCAGCTCTGCTCACTCTCACTAGGTGTAGCAGGTGTGAGCAAAGGCAGGGTCAGCTGCAGGACTGGTGAGGGGGACACTCATGTCCATAGTCCCATTTCTGTCACTTCCAGTTCTATCTGAAGGAGAGAAGTGCAGCCAAAGAGCCAGTGTCTCCCCCTGCCGTCTCTGCTGCCACTGCAGGTCGTGGAGTACTCCCTGAGGCTGCACTCCTTCCTTCCATCTCTGACATTAGTGCTGTGGCCTCATCTTCCTGGCCAGTGGCTGGTGCTGGGACCAGGGGTTGTCAGGCAAGGTCTGGCTGAATTGTGCAAGTGGCCAGAGCCTCTCCACCTGCCCAATTGCTCTTATCCACAGGGCACAGCCTGCTGCCCAGCCTCTTCAGGAGCAAAGGCAGCCCTGCTGCTGAAAAAGCATGAGCCTTCCCCAGAAAAATCAGGAGGTTGGCCTAAAGCCAGGAAAATATTGGTTTTATTTTCAAAATAAACATTGTGTTCTTTATAATTGGGTTTGGTTTTTGAGCACTGCCAGTGGGATGCTCCGTGCTTCTCCCCACATGTACAAGGAGCAGAAGATGATTTGGGAAGAGATAAAGCTGCGATTCTCCTGCAATCTCCTGGATCTAGCACTTGGCATTTTATGAAAGCTCAAAAATATTTGTGTAAAACAGTCAGTGCTCCCAGGGGGGAACACACAGTAGTCTGCACTTCAGTAACTTACAGCCCTTGGGAGCTGTGGCTCACCCCAGATTTCTTCACCAGCCTGGTGAAGTGTTTGGTAGCTTATGGTAACACACCTACCAGTTTTGTTTGCATGTGCACTGATGCCTGTGCTCAACTAAATGGGGCAGAAAGACCTTAGCACATGTTCCAGCTGGGGCAGCCAAACAATGTATTGATTGCTGAACTCAAGATTTGGCTTTGCCCACATCCCTCCACGAAGCTTGCCAAGACTGAAGATGCGGAAAGGGATTAAACCTAGTTTTTAGTTCTCTGTCCGCCTTATGGGCCAGGGCACCAGTGGAGTTGCAGAATGTGTGTCTCTGAGTGAAGTGGAAGCAGCCAGGCCTGTGCTCAAGGTCTGCATTGACTGCAAAGTTCAGCCTTCATCCCAGAGCTTGATTGTCATGGTGGCCTGCCTTTCCACCACTGTGGGAGATGACTGCCTGGGCTTCAAGGCACTCAGGAGCCTTAAATGAAAGAGATATTCATAATGGTGGGTAGTTGCAGTGAAGGTTGTGGTGAATGGATCTGCCAGTGAAGAGGCAGAGTGCTACCTCAATGTGACAGAACCTTGAGACATTCCTCCCACAATTCCTGTACACTTTATATCTCAGGCTCATCCTTTTAGGACTGTTGCTTCCCAGGCCTGTTTGGTCAGAGAACTTGGGTTAGATAGAGCAAGGGAGAGATGCTTTATTTTCACAAAAAGGGAAATTCAGGGTAAAATGTGAAGGGGTAGTGGTGTTCTTGCATCACCTACTGGCTGCTAACTCCTGATCAAGTTTTGGTTTGGGTTGTTTCCTATCCCAGGACTCTGCTCCAACAGTTACAGAAGCTGCAGGCTCTGGTAGCTGGGAAAGTCTCCAGACCTTACAAAATGGCTTCCACGCAGACCGGGACCTGCCTAATGGTATAAACTTCATTTCCATCTTCCTTCTTGGCCATGCTTCCCCTTTGCAGCTTTGCCAACTGCCTGTCTCTGTCCTCTTCTCTGCCACCTGCCTCTGTTGCCAGCTACATCTGCTCTCCTTTTTTGTGTTAAGAGTCACCAGGACTGGGCCCTGTGTCACACGTACGCCGCTAGCATCAGTTGTTTACCACAACAGCAGCATGATAATGGTTGCATTTCTGCCGTCTTGCTCTTTGGGCAAAGCAACACTTTGTTTGCTTTGTGTTGGCTGTTGGCCATTCAACAAAAATCCTCAATGAGCTTCCATCTTAAAATGGGTCGAGTTTTCTTTCACTGAGTTGCTGATGCTTGATGTGTAACTCAGCTGGGCAGGCAAACAGTTCAAGTATTCCTCCCAGTGTTTATCAGCAAGAAATGGCATCTGTGCTTGCTATGCCTGCACATCAGGATTTGTGAAATCCAGCTGGGATTCTCTTCAGCTCTCCCTTTTGAGTAACCAAAATTATTTTGGGGTTGTCTGCTGGTCTTGGTAATCCCCATTTGCCTCTCAAAGTGGAGGATCATGGTTAAGCAAACCGGCCTCACTATGGAGTTCTGGGGCATGCCAGTGAGTGTCCAGAAACAGTCAGTTGGGGGTTTCTTGTCTGATTTTTTTGCCAGCGGGGAAGTTTCTGATCCATGATGAAAACATAACCTTCAGCCCTGTGATGTCTTTGCGGGATTGCCATTATGGCTGCTTGTGACAAATATGTCACAGTTAGTTATCTCTGTCCCCTTATCACTTCTGTGCTGTTAACAGCCATGAAACACAAACAGATGGGGAGGTGCTTGCCCCACTTTCTCAGCGTCCTCAGTGTCCTGAGGGCTTGTTTTTCACTCTTGGTTCAATCAGTGTCCTTGGTTCCAGAGCCCCTGCTGTGTTGTTTCCAGCACTTTCTCCTTTCAAAATCTGCTCAGACTTTTGCTCTTTGCTGCCCCCATCTCAGACCAGACTTTAACGACTGACTGTTTTTCTGTTGGCTGCTCTGTGTCTTCTTTCTCACATTCTTTCCACATATTTGGGTGTGACCCAGCTGGGCCCAGTGACTCATTGCTCCTTAATGTAACAGCTCATCAGAGCTCCAGCAATTCCTTATCCCTGCTACCTGGAATGTGTAAGTCCAGAAGAGGTGCCTTCCAGGCATCTCCTGTGCTATAGGCTGATAAAACACCTAATTTAGCTCCCCAAACACTGTTCTCTCTCTCTCTCTGCTGCTCCTTGCATTCTATGGCATCCCAGCCCACACACACCAATTCTCTCAGGCTTCCTAGCTTTGAAGCATTTCAAGAATTTGTAATTTGCTTTTCTGTCTCAGGCCAGTTCCTCTCATAGGTCTCCCATTTTCCATTTTCAAATACAGCAGCCCTTATCACAACAGATATGTAGAGTCATCATGCCTCGAAGCATGGGAGTGGAGCAGAGTACCCTTCTGTTTTAGCTCTGTGTCATTCCAGCCAGTTCTTGAAGGCCTCCAGCAATGAGGATCCTTCAGCCTCCTCAAGAAGATCATTGCAGTGGTTTATTACCTTTCCCAGATAAAACTTTCTTGCTATCTTATCTCAGCCTTCCTTGCAATAGCTTAAGCCTATTACGTCTTTTTTTTCTGCCCACTGTAAGCAAGATCAATTTACCCTCCTTTTGTGCTCCTGCATTTTAAATACTCAAAAGCTATTGGTTTTGAGCAGCTCCCTTCAGCCCACTCTGCTAAATCACCATGATTTTTTCAGTCTTGGCTTTCAGGCTGAGTTACTGAGTTACTGCTTGTTCCCAAAGCTCACTTCCAGACTGTCTCTGATTGCCTTGCATCTTTTGGGAAGTACTGGGCCCAAAGCTGGACACAGTGTTTCACCTGAAGGCTGGTGCAGAGCCAGCCTGAAATCCTGTTAGTACTGCCTGGGCTGAGATTTGGCCTTTGCAAAGTGACGCCAGCTTGTGTTCACCTCATCCTCCATTTGAACTAGCAGATCCTCTTCTGTACAACAGCTGCCCGGCCTGGTAGTGGCTGACATGTTTCCTCTGTTAATCAGTCCTGCCACCTCGCATGTCTCAGCAGGGTTCAGCATTTGTCTGACCACGGTTTCCTTGGACCGCTTCTCCCCATGGACTGAGTTAGAATCCTGACCAAAAGCCAGCCTGTTTGTAGACTCTCCCATCTGCAGATTTGATACAGTCCGTCATCCAAATCAAGCTTTAAAATGTTGAATCATGCCAGAGCCTTAACAGATCTCTCTGGTACTCCATCTGCTACTTCCTCCCAGTGTGACAGTTGAACTACTTGATAACTATGCTCTCAGGATGTCTTCTGTTGATTAATTTTGCCTCCACCTTTCCAGCTGGTATTGCAGTAGTTTCCTCTAGCTTTGTTTCCCTCGTTTATGAAGGAGTGAAAACAGTGAGTTGGTCAAAAGCTACCAGATGAATGTTGCTCAGAGTCAACCCAAAAGTTGTTGTTATGAAGTGTTACAGAGCTTGAAGCTGAACCAAACCAGTCAGAGTCAACCTGAAACAAAAGAGAGTAGAAATAACAAGCGTGGTTGAAAGCCATCATAAAAGCAAGATGTTACATACACTGCTTTTCTCCAGCCCAGAAACCCTGTTTTGGTTCAGAAGAGAAGTGCAGGCTCCACAGGACTTGCTTCCCTTTCTGAAAGGTGTGTGTTTGGCTGTGCTAATTCCAAGCAACATCTATCCAGAATTTCCCCCCCTCCCTGCTTTTGTGGAACAGGGGTTCTAAATGCCTTGTGGGGGCCTGTTGTGATATGCTTTGACAGTAGCTATACTGTCCACATTTAATTTCCTTACTTTAAAACCACCCACAGAATCATTCTGGTTGGAAAAGGCCCTCAGGATCACCAAGTCCAACCAATATCCTTACTCTACAAGGTTCACCCCTAAACCATATCCCCAGACACCACATCCAAATTACTTTTAAACATATCCAAGGTTGGTGACTCAACCACCTCCCTGGGCAGCACATTCCAATGCCTGACCACTCTGGCTGTGGCAAAGTTTTACCTAATGTCCAACCTATTCTGTTGGAGCTTGAGGCCACTCCTTCTTGTTCTATCACCTGTGAGTACCCATAAAGAATCTGGACAATTAGAATCTCTCTTTACATGGTGCAATGTTCCCGTGCTATTTTTTTTCCACGTCTAGATTACACTGGTGGTCAAAATAACCTTGATGTACCAGCTTCTGCGTGGCACTTTGGCATGGCTATTCCGAAATAGTGGTGGTTCTGAAAAGCAGTCAAGCAGTTGCTGGCTGTCCCAACAGGTGTCCCCATAGGTCAAACTCAGCCAGTTTATACTTCGGCAGCAGAAATCACCAGCAGAGGCTGGTGCTCTTTTTGGCATGCTCAGTCTGAGCACTGAGCTGGCGGCGCCTGGCTGTGCACCACCCACGGCATCCGTGGGTATTGGGGTAATAAACGTTTGCCTCTGTGTCGTTTCCCAGGTGTTCCCTCTTGCTCTGTACTGGCCGCTCTTTAAAGTCATCAGAGTCCCTTATCAGCAATGCTGACATCTCACCCTGAAGCTTTCCTGTTAACGGCAGAATTTGCAGGCAGGTGCAGAAGTACCAGAGGGAGATTTCCAGGGAGCTTTTATCTGCCTCTCTCCTTTTATCACTGCCCAGTAGCTCTGACTAGTCTGCCTGACAGCAGGTACAACCCCATGGTCCTGCATACTTGCATTTCAAGCATAAATTTAACCCCTTCCTTGGACTCTCCATCCTTGCTGACAGATAGGAGGCAGCTGCAGTTCTGCAACTTCTCACCACTGAAGCTGAAATATTTCAAATAAAGCAGCACAAGGAAGCTTCTGACCTGCCTTCTTAGATCTGCAGCAAAGATTAGCAGAATGAGCCCTTTCCCCTCCCTGGGGACTACAGTGACCCAGTTGCCAGTCTGACCACAGGTTCTCACTCAGCCTCGTGTTGGTGCACGGCAGCAGGGCGAGCGTTTCCTCACCAACTCTGTGCTGATCTCATCTCTAGGTGCTGGCGCTCTGCTTCGTTCTGATCCTGGGATCCCTGATGCCCTGTCTCCCCGAGTTCTCTTCAGCATCACAGACAGTGAAAGTAGCTCCAGCGCCAGACATTTACACAACTAGTAAGAGTGAGTCTAATGTGGTTCCTCCTGTCAAGCTGTTTGCATTCCTGGTTAGGAGGTAGGGTCCTCCCCTCAGTGCCTACCTTGTATGCTGGGGCTCTGGCCGGGCTCTGGCGAGGGCAGATTCACAGCATGTCAATGGCAAAAACTGTGCAAACAGCACCTTGTTTGGGCCTTCTGTCATTCTCTGTTAACCATTGCCCAAAGCACAAGTTTGAAATGAAGGACCGTGAGGGAAAAGTCCCTGGGTGCACTGATTGTCAGAAGAGGCTGAGTGCCCACATCTGCCTCCTAAAGCTGGGGGGAGGTGGGTATCCTGCAGAGCAGATCTCCTGCATGGTTTCACATTGATAAGGGCCATACCATGTGGCCACTGGAGAACACCTTGTCCTCTCTGTTAATCCATGCCCTCTTTCTTTCTAGTTCAGTCACGGAGTCTCCTTTTCTATGATGAGGGTGCTGGCTCCTTAGAAGAGAGCTATAGCTCCTTCTTAACCGTGAACCATCCTGAGGGGTGGGAGGCTGAGAAGGAGCAGACTGAGGAAAGAAGGCCTCATCTTCCCAGGACACACGAGACAGCAAAATACCTGAGCAAATCCCAGCTGGAGAGTTCTGACCAGAACCAAACTGACCCAACTCTCACCCACCTCAAAGAGCAATTCCATGAGAGGTAAGCAGGTGGAGGGTACCCTGTGAGCCCAAAAACACAGCATGGTATTTGGGAGTGAGTAAAGGCATGCACCTTGCGCTGCAAGCTAAGGACAGGCAATTAGATAAAGAGCAGTGGCTGGAGGAGGCCAATGCTGTTGGGGAGCATAAGACCAAGTTTATTTTCTAGAACAGAAGTCTGGGACTCCATAAAGCAGTGACCTGCTGGCACAGAGCTGAGTAGAACTGGGTGGTTCAGGTGGTTCCAGCCCTGGGGAAGGGCTCCATCCTGGTCAAAGCAAACCAGCTGAATACACAGAAAGGTGAATTTGCATAGGAAGCTGCAACAGACCTTGACTAATGCCTTGTCTTTTCTCTTCCTCAGCCAGACAAGCTCCAGTGAAACAGCTGAATACTTGTAGCAGCTGCTGGACCTCAAGGCCTCATCTGTCTGATTGCAGGATTCCTTCCTCACCAAGCAACTGAGGGGACTTGGCAGGAGAGGATGCCGCATTCAGACACTCCTAAACTGGCTTTGGGTTCAGGTCCTCCCCTTCCCCACATCCTCCCATTAGTGCTGATCTATTTGAAAGGAGTCACAGGACTGCCAGAACCAGCAATAAATGTCTGGCAAAGCCCTGAGATGCTCTCTTCTCCTAGCCTTACCTCCTGCTTAAATGAGCACTACCCTATGGATGTGGGCTCACTTTGGAGTGGAGGGAGATCAGAGGAAGCCTCCGAACTATTCAGCTCACTCCACAAAGCCTCCAGACCAAGGGAGCTGTCCCAAGACTTGTACCCCTTGGCTACATCAGATGAACCTGAAGGAGAGAGGAGCGAGTGCTGGATTTACTGGCTTAGGAGTGGGTGATGCTGGTGCTGATGGAGAGATGGCTCTGGAGAGTTTGAGCTTATTCCTTCCCCTCCATCTGTTAGCATACTTCTGCTTCCGTTGAGAGAAAACCTAGTTCTTCCTTGCTCTAGTTTTCTCTTGAGGGACATGCCTACATCACTTCCACGCCAACTATCTGTGAAGATCTGCACACAAATGGAGTGGGGGAGACAAATCCTAGACAAATAAACGACCATAAAAATTAGCTAGCAGCTTCTGGGCAACCAGAGCTCTGAAACAGAAAACAATTTTCCCCCACAACCCACTTCTCTCCACCGTTGGCACCCTTGCTTTGGCAGGGGTGGTATTTCCCTCCCTGTTCCCAGCTTGGGCCCCACAGTGCAGTGCTAACCAGGTCAGTGGCCTTCTCACGTTCCATTCTGCAGGCCTCCCTACCTAAGAGTGGGTGAGAGAAGCCCATTCTCCTAACCCAATCCTCATCCCGGCTTTTCACTGAGGAGAAGCTCTGCAGCCCACTGGAGGGCTGTTGGACAGCCATCATTCTCCTCAGATCCTCTGTGTGCACCGCAGTGTTGTGAAAGCCTCTGAGGACATACTGACATCTCTTGTGACTGATACATCTGTCAGGAAAGAGAGGGTGTGTTGGAATTGGCCAAGGTCACCAAAGACAGTTTCAGACCTCTTCCTTCTAACTGCCAGCACCAAAGGCAGTAAACTTGTGCTATATCACCCTTCAGGCCAGAGTTGTCAAGTCTGATGCTGAAATGACCTCATCTCAAGCCTATGCCATCCTCCTTAGCAACCAGACACCCATTTCTGACGCTTCTTCCTCTCCAGCAAAAGCCCTGCTGAAAGGCTCAAGTGTCTCCTCACTCCATTCCCTCAGCTGCCATCTGATAGGACAATGTGGGACACAAGTGCTGCAGACCTGGGCTGTGGCAGGTTTCCCCCTGTGCACTCTGCCAGCTCTCACAGCAGGCTCTTACTTGGCTTGTTTCTCTTCAGGCACCCTGGACTCACTCTGCACTGCTCCAGCCTCTCCTCTTCCCCTAGGTTGGGAGTGGAGAGGGCTCCCTGGAGAGGAACGATGGCTCTTGTTCAAGGACTGGGAGAAGTGAGGGAAGTGCCCTCACATACCTCTTTTCTCCCTTTCAAATCTACTTTTGCCCCCAAAGCCATTTATGACGGATTTGGACAGAGATAGCTGCAACCATGTATGTGTGGCCAGTGGGGTGAGGAAGAAGAAGGCCTTCAGCATAGCTCTGCTCTTCTCGAAACTCAGAGAGGACCTGCTGGTCACCAGATACCACTGCATTCCCCATCCTCTGCCTCCACCCCAGCGCAAAGAACCACTGTTGGGTCCAAGCACACTCTCCTCCACCCCAACACTTCCACTGAGCATGTCCCCCTGCCTCCCACTGCCAGCGTTGTACAGAGACCAAGAGCAGAACTCGTTTGTACATAATGAACCTTGTTTTGTATTATTGCCGACCCCTTAAGATATTGTATTTTGGAGACTCTCAGATCCTATTTTCAGTATTGTATTTTATGAAGAGTTAGTGCGGGCTTGGCCTCTATCAACTTCTTTCTTGTTAGCAGCTCAGTTTCCCCTTATACTCCAGCTGCTGCCTCTTCCTGTTTGGTTTCTGTTTGATTTTTTTTTTCTCAGGCAGCCTTTTTCTTTCCTCCTATCACTTGCTCTGCATTTGCTTAGTGAAGCAAAATAAAAATAAAATAAAAAAGATGCAGCATCAGCCCTGGCCTGATGGGTCCTTTCATTGAGGTATGGCTGGCACACCAGCCCCTGTACACAGTTCCTCATCTCCTGGGCTGTCCCCATTCCCTGGCTGAGTGCAAAACTGATGCAGTGATGGGACCTCATTCTTGGTGTCAGGGCTAGAAGCAAACTTCCTTTTTTTTTTTGTTTCCAGCAGCACAGCGAGGTGTTCTGCAGTTCTGAACAAGTTAGAACTGTTCTCCCTCAGTTTCTTCTCTCCCTACAAAATGCCACAGATATCATCCTCCTGGAAGGAGGAAGGTCTTGGAAGAAAGTTTATGAGGTGCAATGAGCTCCTCTGCTGAGGGGGCTGTGCAGAGGTCTGTACCACAAAGACATCACTGGTAGTGTGACTCTGGTCCCATCCCACCCTGAAAAAATGCTAAAGTCCTGCCATTAACCATAAAAGCAGAGCAGCTGCCCTCAGATGGGTGAGGACGTGAGGCCTGGCTGTCAGTCAGCCTGCACCTTCAGCAGCCCATTTACATCTGTGAAAACTATGTGGTCTGTGTGAAACTGAAGGCAACGGTGGGGCTGCAAAATTAACTTGCATTTTCTAGAAAGCTCCTCGTTAGAATTTGGCCATTGAAACCATTCCTTGCAGTCAGGCCCTCCTCCATGTCTAGGAGGCAGCCCAAGCAGCAGCAACTCTCAGAGATGCTGAAAGGTGGCTCTGTCTCCCAGCCCTGGTACAGTGGGGGCAGGTACAGCAGGGCTCTGTCTTTGCTACAGGAGGAGGACATGAGGCTCAGGGCATGCAAAAATCTCTGAGGATTATAGTTTCTTTGTGGAGAGTTGTTGCCACCTTGTTGTGACAAGACTGGCCATGGAACAGTGGCTAGTGAGAGAGAACACCTCTCTTTTCTTGTCTGGGTCTGTACTGCTAAGATCTGTGGTGGGTTAGTCTGGCATGGGTTTTACAGACTCCCTTCTCTGTGTACACCCACAGATGCAGGAAAATGCTTGGTCCTTGCCCAGCAGTTTGTGTCCTGGGCCAGAACTAGTTTTAAGTTGAGGGTCTGATGTTTTCCCTTTGGCTCCTTGTCCAAAAGCAGCCTTCTACCCCCGAACCAGTGTGATGGGTGCCCCCACCACACAACCAAGCTTCTCACAGCCACCAGATTTCATCCAAGGAAGGGACATCTGCTTTGCTTAGTTCTTTGAAACATCATCCAGCCTTCTGGGCATCACCTTCCAGGGACAGTCAGGCCTAAAGCCTTCATGTGAGCTCCAAAATATCAAGGGAAATGGGGAAAGAGTGGGGGAGCTCTTAAAATAATGAGTTCTGAGGCTTTGGCTCCTTTAACACTGATGCAGCTGGAGCAAGCAGAATGCTTGTACATCAGGAGCAAATTTCCCTTCATCTTGACAAATCCTTCTAATTCTGCAGCCTGCTGGATAATTCTGAGCTGCTCAAAACAGGCACATCAGGATCTTGTGATCCCTGCTAAGCCTTCCGCAGCACAGCCAACCAATCACACCTAGCAGTTCGTCTACAGCGATTAATTAGAGCAGAACAAGGGAATTAGCAAAGCGAGAGGACACCTTCTTCACAAGTCACCTTCAGCCTCACTTGGTTACACTGGGTCTGCTCCAAATGCCCCCAGCCAAGCTCCACCACGCCAAGCTGGGCTATTGCCCATGTAGGGTCACATTTCTAACAAGTCACTGCACTGTCGACAGGTACAAGCCCTGAACAAAAGAACACGACAGAACACAGGCTTCATTTTTCAGAGACAAATTATTCCCAACCGTTCTCTGTTACCAGGCCAACTTGGAAAAAAAAATATAAGAGAGAAGAATTGGCTTTTGTGGCTCGCTGCTGCCCAGCAGGCCACTGGTGGTGCGTGGCAGCAGCCTGCCAGCTACACCGAGTTTGTTACAGAAGGACATTGCCACCCTCTGAGCCCAGCCTGGCCCCTCTTGCTGTCACCGTTTGGAACCCACCTAGCAGTTCTCACACAGAGCTATCAAGTGATTGGCAGGCTTTAGTCCTTCATCCCTGCTGCCTGGCGAGGAGCCTGGCTTTTGGGCACCTTCTAGGGAGAATGGGGCGGTCACACTTCCTGACATTCATTGGGGCTCCTTAGTGATGCCACCCGGCTGGATGCTGACCCAGCCCACCTCAGCTTCAACTAAAGCCCACCTTGGCTCAACTACAAACACTAAAGGTTTTGTAGCGTGGTGTGTGAAATGGGGCTTACAGATGAGCAGGGTGGAGGTTCTTCTTTTTTTGTATACCCTTCCATAGATTTACTTCCTGGAAATGCTGCTTCCTAGGGAGCTTGTGCCCTGCCTGTGCCTGTAAAAGTGGGGACAGGCTCTGTGTGGTAATACTGAGATGCCCTTGCACTGTCCTATGTGGCCATGCAGAAGGAAGTCCCTACCCAGGGTAGAGGAAAGACCCTCTCCTGCCTGTACCCCAAGTAAGCAGGTGAGCCCCAGCTAAGTGAGTGACCTGGCTGAGCTGAAGAGTGCCTTAGGTGTCAGGAGGACAGGACTGACTCAAGCCCACTGTCCCAGCCAGCACCCACCTGCTCTTCCCATGTCTTCAGGGTCTTCTTTTGGCATCCTCCAAGGGAAGAGTGACCCCATTAGTGATGAACATATGAAATGTCCTGCAGAGACAGGTGTGCAGAGAGATGCAAAAGCATGAGAAATCCTTTACCTCTCCTCACACAGGCACATCCCATGGTGTCTGCTTTTCTCCAGACACACAAAAACTGGACACATTGCCTGTGTGACAGCTGTACAGTTTAGCACACAGCTAGAAAGGGGCAAAATCTTCTGCTAGCTGCTCCACTCTCTGAGAGACTTTCTGTGGGACAAGATCAGCCCCTCTGGGAAGGCAGGAAACACCCACTGTTCTGCCCCCCTCTCCACCTCAGAGTTACTGTGACCCCAGGGCTCTACTATGCCTGGATTTTGGGAGGTTCCCTGCAATAAAGGTCTCTCTTTGCTTCCCTGAAGCTTCTTTCTTACGCTGGGGATGCATATATCAGTGAGAAACAGCCCCCAGGAGGCTTGTCCCTCCTTCCTGCATCCAGACCCTGCTGCTCCTCCAGCCTCCAACTCACATCCACCTCAGCCTGGCTATCATCTTCCTCAGCATGGCAACCACTGACTCCTTCAACTGTGAGAGACAAGAAAAATGTTTGCCAAAATTGCCTGAAAGAATGAATGGGCCTGCATCCTGAATCCCCCATAGCTTCTCTAGGCAGCTCAGCTCTGCCCTGTTCTGCCTTCCCTGGCAGTGTGGGTGAAGGTGGCTGTCATAGCACATGGCCAATGGGGCACCCTCAGGCCCAAGTGAGCCTCAAGGCAGGCAGACAGGCATCTGCCAGTGAGTGGTGAGAAGCAGCAAGGTGCCATAGATCCCTCTGGACCTGCCAGGGACCCACTGCTTTTCCTTCCCACAGCCCACACAAGGTCTCCGTGGTGCCCACAGGCATCAGGAGGACGCAGAGCAGAGCTGTGCATCGGTGCAAGGAGTGCTAGCAAGCTCCCAGACAGGTCTCCATCCCAGCAGGAGAGAGTGAAGTTGCCTCTCCAAGGGCAGCTCTGTACATGGAGAAGCACTCCAGCTTTCAAGGGGAACAAAGCCCCTGTGGGGGCTGGAGAGGCTGAGTCACACGGGGAGGAGGGTGCGGGGCTCCCTGCAAGTCACGACTGTGTGGAGGAGCAGTCTCAGGGGCTGCCTGTCCCGGAAGGCACAAATCCTCCTGTAGTCAGAGGAAGAGATGTCGGTGACACTGGGGGCCAGTCAAAGGCTTGGCAACTTGAACTGGAAGTGGCGGTGGGCTGTGGTTCCCGGGGAGAGGCACAGCCATTCTCTGGCCCCTGCTGCTTCCCAGGTTGGAGTCAGGAGTGGCATGGGAACAGTCCCTGCCCTGGCACCCTGCAGCAGACGTGCCATTGGGTTCCATGAGGTTGATGGGCAGTGATGACACCCGAGGTGATAAAACAGCCAAGGCAGGTTGGGGATGTGTTCCAGTTCCTGTCGTACCAGCCCTTTAAGGGAAGACACTTAGGATTAGGGATGATAGCAATATGTTCCATGACTGTAGGGCCTTACCAGGGGAAACTGGTTCAGCAACTGACTCTTAAGAGACTCAAAGCTCATTTCCTAGTGCCCAGCATGGAAAGCCTCAGTGTGTCAATCTGGGGGCAGAACAAATCCAAAGCGAGCAGCCAGCAACATACAGGAGATTTGTGAGGATCTCTCACCCCAGCTGGCACCCACAGCTCCAGGGTGGGCAAGGCTGAGGCAGGCCAGAACAGCACTGGGGGTCACAAAGTCCAGATCCAGCACAGGACAGACAGATGATGCAACTCTCCTGAGAGATGTAGACAGAAGACAGATTAACCTTTCTGATTCTGGATGCCAGATCTGGAGAAAAAGAAAAATGGCATGAATTAGTAAAAAGCAGGGATAATGTGGCCTCCCAAATGGCAAGGAGCTGAGTGAGCCTGCTGGAAGGAGGGAAGCCACTCCACAGCCACGCCTCTCCTTCAGCATCACTGCCCAAAGCCAGAGGAGCCCCTAGACAGACCTCATCTGTGTTGGATGCTCAGCAGGAGCAGCAGGTATTTGGCTCTGCTAGAGCTGCTGTCACACGGTTTCCAGGCTTCCTGACTTTACCTGACTGCGCATCTGGTTAAGGTGAGAGTCTGAGACCCAGCTGCCCGAGCAGGACTTGCAGCCACCAGGTAAACACCAGCTGGGCTGTGAGCAGTTGGGGGGGGCTGAGATGTCACTCCTTTCTGCTTCCCCAGTCTCTGAAGGGTTAAGTGCCAGCTTCTGAGAGTCTCTAAGGTGACACCAGGCTGTCTTCATCTATGCAGCTCTCCCTCCCCACACACTCACTCACTCACTCTCTCTCTGCCTTGTCTTTCGAGAGCTGCAGCAGGATCGGTACACAGGGACCTTCCTCGCTGCCTACCTCTGCCTGCCTCTCCTGCTCAGCTGCTGCTGCCAGGGACACTGAGCGACGTGCTTGGCCCTGAGGAGACCTCGAAGAAGGCACTTCGAGATTTCCTTTGTTTGCTGGGAGCATTTACCATCCCTGGACGTGCTCTCTTCTAAAACTCCTTCACTGGCAAGCGTCGTGTCTCCTGCTCCCTCCCCACTACCCTCGCAGTGCTGGAATCTCCGAGGAGCAGCACAAGCGTCTCCGACTTTCTGTCATCTCTTTCAGCGCTTCGCAGAGGCAGAGACAGATAGAGGCTGAGCTGCAGCTATGCTGCCCAAACCACTATCCAGAGGCCAATAAATACCACCGCAGAAAGTTGGATCCTGCTTTGTCTCCGTACTTGTGCTTCTCTGGGGAGCTGAGCCTCACTGGGATTGTCCTACAGCCCTGGGGAGGTGAAGTGGAGCAGCACTGTAGGACTGAGCAGCCCAGGAGGTTTTGGGGGCCTGGAGAGACACCTCACTGCAGCATGGCCGAAGGTCCCAGGAGCTGGAAAGACTTCACAGCGGCCAGGGGTGAGAGTGAAGAGGCCAGGGGGGCCAGAGCAAGCCTCTGGGGAGCAGCAGATGCAGAGAGTACCAGGCGAGCACAATGCCCAGGCCTCCGCAGCACGGATCCGGCTTGGGAGGAGATGAGAGGGGCAGTGGCGGAGGTGGAGGAGCAGTTCCTGCACTTGGCCATCAGGAAGCAAGTCTCCTACAGGTAGGAGCCCCTGGGTCTCCAAGCTCTGGAACTGGTCTGGGGCAGGGGAGTGCTCTGTCCTGAGGGCATATCCTTCCTACAGAGTCAGAGCTGGCTCTTCCTACTGGACACCTAGCAGATACCAGCTCAGCATGGGGACAAGGCAACCAGTTAGCCCCTTTCCTCCTCACCATGCAGCAACACCCTCTACAGTGTCAGTCCCATTATCACCTTTCCAGCCCCCATTACTTTTCCTTCTACCCAACTCCCCTTTTCAGTCCTGGGCTGTCATGCCTCCCAGGACTCTCTCCAGGAGGTGCCCAACAGCCTCCCCCAAGCTCTGGCACAGGCCACGGGCTGGTTGTTTCCCTCTTTCTCTGCAGTGCTGTCTCATTGTTGTTCAGTGCACTGGGCACAAGGGACTTCAAATAACATTGATTCTCCTCTTCCTCCTTAGCCCCATCACAAATGTCCCTTTGCTTGATTCCCAGGACTAGAAACCTTGATCTCACCTGGGACACTTATGCCATCATGCAGAAATGAAGGGGTTGAGACTGGTGCTTAGGCTGGAAAAGTGCCCTTTGAGTCACCTTACAGAAAGAGGAGTACCTGTCTTGGCATTTGTTGCAACTCTTCTGTCAGGACTGCTCTGCTTATCCACTGCAAAAACAATGGAGTCAGCCAGGCAAAGCCAGTGGAGGCAAAAATTCGTTTTCATAGCTCCCAATAAGCCACTGCCAGGCTTATTGGTCATCACCTCCAGGAGTTCAGCTCTATTCTTTCTCTAACAGCAAGTAAGGTTTGATGTCTCACTCTCCCCTTTCTTTCACCATTTTAGCTCTTCTACCATTTATTAACCCCAAACTTTGGAAAAAAGGTTCTCAGGTGTGAGGAGAAATCCTTCAGCCCTGCACCAGCCCAGAGTATGAGTGAGCACTGAGGATTGACCCTGGGCTGCGGTGATGGCCTGTGACCAAACAGAGGGGAGAAGGCAGGAGCTGCCTCCTTACCCTTCTGGTGTCTGTGTCCTCCTGGGCTCAGTGTCACCATATCATGCCATGCTCAGCAAGTGTCGGGTAGCTTACAAACTGGTGGAAAACCAGTATGGAGGATCTTGGTAGCGTGTCTGTTGCCATAGCAGGCAGAGACTGGATGGGCTCTCCTGCTGGCAGACTGGAAGGTGGGGACTCTGGGATGCATAGGGTCTGCTGTGGGGGTGGTTTTCAGGCAGGAGCTATCAGTCACCCTCAAGCTGTGCTCCCACATGCACAGCAGCCCTTCTCCCCGCTTGCCGGGGCTACGGTGCAAACTGTGAGCAAATTGCTCTCCAATACTGCAGTAATGGGAACTAATGGGAAACCCTATTAGTGCCTACAGAGCAGGAGGGGCCCCGGGGCTGACTCATCCCCAGCACTTGATATTCCTGCTGTGGGTGTCGAGCAGGAGCTGGGGTGGCAGAGTCCTCCCCTGAGCCCTTCCAGGAACCAGGGCAGTGCACAGCCCGCAGCCCGCAGCCCGCCTGCCCTCGGTGGGTTCCTGGGGCTGCTTTGTGAGGTGCTGGGCAGAACGGGAAGGATGAGGTACTGTAGAGGGGTAGGGCAGGATTTTCTCCTTTGAGCTGTCTTCCTCCAGATGTGCACGGCGCGTTTTGCGAACATATTAGCCAGCTGCAATTATCCAGCCTCCCATGGGGAGGAAGGGACCATATTGCAACCTAATTTAATCAGTCTGACTTTGCTCCAGAAGTGTCCGGGGTTGCTGGAGGTTGTTTACATCCTGTTCGTCCTGCTGGGCCACCCCAGGCTGGCAGCTCCGCTGACACGCTCCAGCCCGTGCCGTCCGTCCGCTAAGTGCTTCTGACCTCCTCAGCCCTGGCAAAAGGTCTCTTGCAAGAGGCTTCACTCCATCCAACGTGGGTTTTGCAGAAGAGAGGAACCTGGCAGGGTCAGAGCGGGTGCCACAGCTACCTGCAGGCCAGCAGCGAGCGAGGAGCTGGTGTTTGGGATGAGCTGCTTCCTCCACCCTCTGTTTAGGGCAGAAGAACAAAGGAAAGGGGAAACGGGAGAGGAAGTTCCTGGGGGTGGAAATCTGCTTGTACCATCCTGTGACGCCCATGTAGGGTCAGGTCTGGCAGCTCTCTAGGGCAGATCAAGTGGTGATGGAGCAGTTGCACAGAGCTGGGCTAACCTTTCATCAAGTCCCCTTCTGCAGCTCGAGAAGCCCTGGGGTGGCTGACAGAAATCCTCTTGCCTGGCTCTAGAAGCACTTGCTGAACCCTGGTGTGGAGTTTGGAGCCCTCCTCCATGGGCTGTCACCATCGCAGGTGTCCTCAATGTCAAGTGAAGGTGGGAGGCTCCAGCTGTCCTGCTGCCAACCTGCCCCTTCCTGCTGGGACCCATTAGACATCACAAGGGCAGGCAGCATGAGCTGCCATATAAAGGTTTTGAAATGAGCAGAAATGATATTAAGCTGATGAAAATAAAGTTCCTTCCATAAATAGCTGCCACGGTGTATGGAGGCGCCTTGGGAGGGTGGAAGAGAGCTCAGAGCTCAGGTTATATTTAGGGCTTTGAGCAGCAGTTTTGTGCCAAGCTTATTAATGATACTGGCTTGTGCACCAGATTTGCACATTCTGGGACAATTTTCCCAGTAGGGAGGTGCATCTGTAATGCCAGAAGGCCCCCATGCTCCCTGCCACCACAGCAAACCCTGAGCAAGTGCCAAGGCATTGTGCCTTGCTCTTGGAGAGTCACTTCAGACAAGGGGAGTCCAAAACCAGCTCCTACTAGCTTCAGGTGTCTCCATCAAGGTTTTGTGGTAGGACCGGTGCACCTCTAGCTCCCTGAGTGGACCAACTCCAGTGGCAGCAAGGGGAGTTAAAAGTCTGGGGGAATTTTGCTCTGGGAAAAACCCTGTGACCTGCAGCTGGAAATGCCACAGTAGCACCCTGCAGCCTCTCTAGCACTGCTGGGGGACCTGTGTAGTTCCCAGCTTTCATCTTTGGCAATTTTGCACTTGCTTTTGGAGTGACACTTGCAGTGGTGGCCTTTGTCACTCTTACTGTTCCCAGCAGGGTTGTTTACCCAGAAAGGAAACCACAAGTGCACAAAAGCTCACTGCGTGGGCTCCCTGCAGGC
This sequence comes from Psilopogon haemacephalus, assembly GCA_013396835.1. Classification (NCBI taxonomy): domain Eukaryota; kingdom Metazoa; phylum Chordata; class Aves; order Piciformes; family Megalaimidae; genus Psilopogon; species Psilopogon haemacephalus. The sequence continues at coordinate 102,091 of VWZI01019396.1, forward strand.
TGCATCTTGGGAGTGAGTGGGACACAGATGTCAGAGCAGTCCCCTTCTGCCACCTCTGGAGGCAGCCCCCAGCACAGCCCACACACCACAGGGCTCCTCACAGGCATATTGCAGCAGCAGGGAGTCCTTGTGACCCCTCCCCCCGCCGTGCCCCCCAGCTGGTATTTGCCCCCAAAAATCAAAACAGGGCATCTGCTTGGCAGCTTCTGTTCCTGCTAGCAAGATGTGGGGCACCTCTGCTGCTCAGCATGGTCCCGGCTGGCAGATAGGACACAGCTAATGCATCTCGAAGGGTGTTTTGTGCCAGGGAGCTAAAGATAACACACAGAGTGGAGCACAACAGAGGGGGCTGCTTTGTAATGTAAATAGTAAAGGAGCTTGGGTGAAGGCACAGGAAGGGCAGAGAGGAGAGGGAGGTGGGAGTCCTGTGAGACCTGGGGGAGCTGTTTGGGGTTCTCTACTGTCTATCTTTCAGAGCTGTCTGTGCTCTGGGTTTTTGTGAAGCCCCAAGGTAGTCCCTCCATCCCGGCAGGCCAGGAGCTGGGGATGAAGGAAAGGAGAGCCTCCAGCAGCCGCAAGGAGAGAGGGGCAGGGAAGGGGCCTCTTTCCTGTGAGTCCTGCCTGCTAGCCTTTTAATCGCGTTAGCCTGTCTGTGCAGAGCAGTATAATTGAATCCCCATTCATCCCCAGCAAGCGGAGCCTGCTCCCCTCTGACAGAGACATTTGTCTCTGCATCTCTGTGTGAGGAAGGGAGATGGCTGGCACCCACTGGCATGGCTGAAGGAAAGTCATTGGAAAGTCATGAGTGGGTGGCTCCTCATGGACTTTGGGTTGGGAATGACCAACAGGTGTCTTGCTGTCTCCTGCCCTGACCCCTTCCTGAGCCACAGACAGGCTCTGCTTACCTGGCATGGTGTTTGTGAGAGCTCACAGGTGCTGTGGCCATCCTACTGCTGCCAGTTGGCCCTGCTGTCAGGCACAGACTGTGGAGGACTCAGGAGTAGGACAGGTTCGGAGTCGGCATCACACAGTGCTTGGAATGCAGTGCTGGTGTGTGTTCGCTCTGTGCCTGTCATCCTAGATCCTTCTGGGTGAAAGGTAGCAGTGAACCAGGCTCCCTGGTTTCGGTGGTCCAAGACAATGCTGCTACCAGAGGCAATGCTCCTATCCTCCCTCCACACCAAGTTAGCCTCTCCTGGTTGTCTCCACAGCCACAGCTGCAGCCGTGCACATGATGGAGATGTGTGAGAGCACCATAGTGGGAGTTCCACAGGCAGGTGTCCTGCCAGGTTTGGATGATGCAGGCAGTGTAACCCTTTTCTTACCAGGTGACTTCACACACTAGCACAGACAGATGCAGTGCTGGACTACAAAATCACTGACACAGTAGCCCTTGTCCCTTTCCTATGCTGCCTGCAGAGAGGCCAGTGCCAGTAGGGTCTGTCTCCTCTGGTCTCCTGACCAAGAACAACGAGAACTGCACTTTCTGTGGGATCCTCTATTGTTTTGCACCAAGCCTAAGGGACAAGACTGCGGAAGAGAGACACAGCACAGAAAGAATGATTAGTCTCTGGGCAGGGCATGTTACTCTGACAGGCTCACCAAGTCCTGGACACTCATGAAATAGAGCAGAGCACAAAATGTGAAAGGGAAACGTCTGCAGGCAGGGAGCAAATGGACCAACCCATCATAACATGCAAAGCAGCAGGGACGATGAACCCTTTCAGTGGTAAAAAAACCTCTCCCTTCCCTAATCTCTGAACTGGAGTTTGGCATCTAGGACCTGCCTTTTCCTCCCTCAGCATGGTAATTAATTGTGGGTCGTGTTGAGTTTTAAAGATCACCTGGTGAGATCAAGGTCTGCCAATTTTTTTTTCCCTTTTGATGACTGAGTCTAAAGCAATGCTCCCTTTCAAAATGCCATCTTAGTGGGCTGCAGGAACCATCCCTTGCTTGCTCTCTTTTCTCTGGCTCCACAGAAGCCATCCACAGACGCTCATGCTTACCTGAAGTTCTCCTGGAGTCAGAGCAGACAAAGCAGCAGCTGGCTGCGAAGAGCTGGGGGGTTTGGAGCTGGGACAGGCTGAGTCTGCAGGCTGACACCGTGCCCTGCAGATATAGACCAAGTGATGGACGATGAATGTCAGGCTGTCTGTCCACTCTTTGGAGGCTGGCCCAGAGCCTCCTTAGATCCTTGTGATTCTCACAGTCCCTGTACCTCAGTGTTTTTTCAATGAAGCCTAGTGCAGGGCAAGCAGACACTCATGCCTGGAGGATGCTTCGGAGACCTGCCACACGCAGGGCACATGTACAGCCGGGGGGACTGTGAATGCTGTGTTGTGAGGTGAGGATGTGCATGGCACAGAGTGGATGGCAGGACAACCCTACTGCCATGGCCTGGGTTACACAGAAGCAACCACGGAGAAGGGGCTGTTTCGCACCCAGATGCTTTCAAAGAAACACCCAACAAGGAAGGTGCAGCTCCTGGGCGTGCAGCCTGCCCTGCCAATGCGTGCTCCTGCTTCTTCGGAGCGCGGCGGGCAGAGCAGTGGCCCGGCGCCGTGGGATGCCGGGGAAGAGTGCCGCGCAGCCGGGGCGATGACAGCCGCCCTCAAGCTTCCAGGAAGTTGCAGAGAGAGGAACCAGGTGGAGGGTGCAAACAAAGCGGGGCCCCGGGTGGGCGGCCGGGCGGCGGAGCACTGCCAGGGACCTGCCCTCGGGATGACTCCGGAAAGCGGCGGCCGGGGCAGGAAGAGCGAGAGTGATCCCCGGGCCGGCTGAGCGCATCGGCCCCGCTGCGGCAGATGTGGCGGCACCGCTCCTGGGACGTGCCCCAGAGTCCTCCGGGGGACGGAGATGAGAGGTACCTGCCGAGCCGGGCTCTGCCACCTTCCCCTTGCTCCCGGGGGGGTGGGGTCCCGAGGCGCTGCGGCTGGCGCTGGCAGCCTGTGCTTCAGAGGGAGCTGGGGGAAAGGCTTCCCCGTGTCTCGCCGCCAACCTCATCCCCTTCTGCCGGTGCTAGCGCCGAGCTTGCGCAGCACAGCCCCCGCGCCGGGCATGTCAGAGTGCACTGCCTGCGAGCGCAAGGGGTTGGCGGTGCTTGCCTGGGCTGCCGGGCTCCTCCTGCAGTTGGTGGGCGCTGGGAGGTGTTTCCTTGTGTCCTCGTCACCGACAGCCCTCCTAGGCACGGCTGGTCCTGGAGGTGGCAAGCGGGACCTACTCTGCGGGGATTAGGGGTCAGTAGCAGCAACTGCGCTGGGCTGGCAGCTGGGACCCTGCCCAGGCAGCCCCCCCAGCCCCGGTTCGGCAACCCGGGGAGCGCGAGAGGCAGCCGCCACGACCGACTTATTTTCCATGCAAACGAGGGCTGTCCGCGGCCTCTGCCCGGCGGGAAGATCGTTCCTTCGCCCCAGGGCAGCCGCGGCACCGCCGGCCAGGCAGAGAAGCCAAGCCCCTACTCTCTGAGCACCGTTCGGGAGACGGAGAAGCGGGGCGGGCGGTTCGCCGAGCCGGGTAAAACTCAGGCAGGCAGTGGCAGTATCCGCCTCGCTGGTAGCTCCCGGTCCCCCGAGAGGGCGGTGGCGGCGACGGGGCTGTTGGCTTCGTCCCCCCTCGTCCGGTAGTGAACAATGGGAGGCGGAGGAGAAGGAGGAGGCGGGGGAGGTTACGCTGTTGCCGCCGAGCTTCTTCCCGAGCGCTGGGTGTCGGCGGCGGGGCTGACACTCGGCTTCCTGAGCCGACAGCGCCGGGCGCCGCGCCACGGGGCCGGG
>VWZI01019396.1:105957-155925 GCA_013396835.1 Psilopogon haemacephalus
GAGCCCCAAGCCCGGCCGTGGAGGCGGTGCGGACCCCGCCGCCCGGCGGCTCGCCCTCTGCGTCCTGCTCCCTCTCCGCTGCCGCTGCCGCCGCCGCCGCCTCCTCTGGGGCGTCGGGCGGCGCCGAGCCCGAGAGGGGTCCGCCGCCGCCACCTCCGCTGGGCCGCCGGCACAGCAACAAGCGCTTCACTGGCCTCAAGCTCTTTGGGCGCAGGTGAGCATCGGGCGACTGTTGTGCCCGCGGGCACCGGGCAGCGGCTCCCCTGGCACCTGGCAGCGGGGTGTCGCGGGAGGGTTGAAGGAGGCCGGTTCCTCGGAGCAGGGGCTGGCTACGGGCAGCTGGAGCGTCCTGATCGGAGGCTGCGGAGCCGCTGGTTCGCCTCCGCCCGAGAGTAGCCTTCCGCTGGCGGGCAGCTGGCGGTTAGCAGCTGCACCCTGGACCCACCGCACCAGGCCTCTCGGAGAAGGCTGGTGTCGGTTATCGAGTCAGCAGCCGGCTGAAACGCGGCCGCCGAGGGATGCAGGGCATGGTGCGTGGGACAGGCGCACCTTTGGGGCGCTTGACACGAGTAACGGGAACTTGGGAAGCATCATCTGTGCCGCTCCCTGGAGAGATCGGAGCCTTCTCACCGCAGGGTTCATTTCCATCCGCTCGGAACCACCTGTCTCTTTCCCCACTCTCACCCGTCTTTGTCCTTAAGCCGTGAGACCACCGGACTGGTGGCTGTGCTGCTCTTGTGCTGCCTGCTGGCATCCTGGCTCCCAGCCACTCCTTCACGTACTTTTTCCCTGCACTTTGTGCAGCTGTGGGATCTGGGGGATTCTCGACTGATGTAAACAGAGAGATGTCCCTGCCCTCCAGAAGTGTGAAAAACCATGGGATAATTGACATCCAAAGAGATCTTTGGAGGTTGCGTGGCCCACCCTGCCACTTCGAAGCAAGACCAAATTTGATCAAGCTGCTGATGCAGAGTTTTGAGTGCCACCAGGCTGGAGACAGCATTGCTTCCCTGGATGCCTGCTCCCGTGCTTCAGCTCCGTGGGAGTTTTTTACCCCCAGTATCTCTTCAGAATTTCCCTAGTTGCAGCCTTTGCCCATTGTCTGTCAGGTTGTCACTGTGCACTGTGGGCAGCATCTGGCTTGATCTTCTCTCTACCTTCTCACCACATAGCTGAAGATAATAATAATATTTCTCCTTAACTTTCTCTTCTGGAAGCCAAACTACCCCTATTGGCTTCACCTTGGGTCTGTTAGCTTTTGCCCACAGCTGTCTTGGTGGCCCTGTGCTGAACTTGATAGTTTGTTAGCATTTTTGGCATAGAGGGAGGCCGAAAGCAGGATGCAGTGCTCCCAGGTGGTGTCATAGGGGCTAAAGGGAGGGGAAACCCCCCAAGCTGAACCTTGACAGCCAAGCTGGAGCTGGAAATGGAGTTTGCAAGGTCACTCCACCATGGAGTGATGCTGTCCTCTGCTCTGGTTTCAGAACTGGTGGCAGTCTGGACCTCTGGAGGGGAAATTCTCCATGTGTAAGCAACCTTCTATAGCGTGGACACTTGGGGTGAGGCAAAATAGGGCAGGCAGGAGGTGCTGAGCTGGAGGAGCTCAGCGGACCCACCAGGACAGCAGGAAATGCCCATCAGGTGGTTTGATGCATGGATGTTTCTCTTGCCTTTCTTCTGCTAGTGGAAAGACCCAGTGGCCTCCAGCTTAAGAGTTACAAATTCAGCACCGGGAGCTGCAGGGAGAGATTTCCATGGGCCTTCAAGAAGGGAGGGGCTCCCACATGTGCTTGTGGGAGGTGGGTTTGGTTGGAAGCCATTCAGGATAACTGACTGCAAGTCACCAAATTCATGCCCACCTAAAAGCGCTGGAGCAGAGGACGGGTGTGAAGTTTCACCTCTTCCGGGGGAATTGCGGGGGAAGGTTTTGCTGCACTTTCAGTGGGAAGTACAGGCAGCATCTACCCTCCAAATGCACCCCCTTTGATTCTGGGCTTGAGCCAGAGCATGTGTGGTTGGGAAGTAGTTCTAGAGGAAACCTGGGTAAAAGACAGGAGCTTGCCTCCTAGCAGCATCTCTCACAGAGAGAGACCTCCCATGGTGGGTACACCCTGCTGGGCTCTGCCACCACCAGCAGCACCAGAGGTACATCCAGGCAAGGGATGTGTCCACAAAATGGCAAGAAGGCCTCTCTTGTCCCAGGGGCAAATGGGCCCCAAGACAACTTGAACAAAAGAGGGGTGAGCCCCTAGGCTCTGGCTTCTGTTGGTACATTAGTCCCCTGTGTTTTGCAAGTGGTCTTATTTCTGTACCGTGTAATGGCCTTACAGGAGGGTGGAGTAATTGGCTCCAGAGCTGACGGAGACAAGTGCACAATGCGTGCATCTGGGCCACGGATGGGTAATTCTTTTAATTGGGCTGATAAAGGGATTTGAGCTGATCAGATAATAGGCAGTTAGGATTAAATTGCCTCCCTAGGTGCCCTGTTTCTTGTGCTGTGGGTGAACAGCATGGTTTCTACTTTCCAGGAGGGACCTGGGGAGGGAGTGAAAGTGTTGAGGATGAAGCCCCTTTCTTGCTGTCCCCCAAGAGGCTGGGATGGGTCTTCCCTGTGGCCTTTAAAGCCTTTATCCCCCTTCAGAGGAGGTGTGTGATAGCCTGATGGCTGGGTCTGGTGCAACAGTGTAAGTGTGGCCACCGTTGGCAGCCAGAGGACAGCTGCCCTGCAGAGAGCATGGGACCAAGTCTTTGTCTGTGATCCTTTAGTCAGGCATGGTGCTGGAGCCTGCACACCAGCCCGGAGGCACCTGCCATTGCCCCAGGGAAGGTCTGTGGGTGGCATGGCATGCGGGTAAACGGCACTTGAGAAACTGAGCTAAGCATCCGCCTACGTCTCTGGGACCTCGCTTGTCACCCTCTTTCTTGCAGCTTGACACTCGCTCATGCAAAAGCTGGGGGAGAGGTGCTGCTAGGATGGCAGCCCAACCTTCCCCATCCCTGCTGTGTGGGGGCTGCCACCATGTCCCCTTCAACCTGCGTGGCCCTTGGCTGGCAAGCAAGGCCAGCCAGGGTGCAGGAGGGCTTCTAGTTCTGCTTTGCTGTAGTGTGGTGTGGCAGAGGGCCTGTTGGCTGAGGGAAACCCCAGGTGCCCTGGGGGAAGACCAGGCAGTAGTCATCTGCATGCTGGCAGGTTGAGAGACCGCTTACCTCGGGACAGGCTTTTTCACAACACACCTTGCTGCCAGCTAGCTGTTGAGCAATCCTCCTCCTCCAGGCATGCAGATTTTGCACACCTCTCACTCTGAAACCTTCCAACCTCCCTTCACTGTCTCTCTCAAAGGTGATGGGATGGCATTAGCTGGGCCTGGGCCAGTGACACTCGGGGGAGTCCCCAGCTGTTCCCCGTGGTGACATCTGGGTTTCTTTGCAGGGCAGGTCAGATGTGCTGGGAGAGTTGTTCTCGCTGCCATGTTTGCTCTGTGCTCTCTGCTCCAGATCCGACCTCACATGGGGTGACTCGGGGACTTTTGATCTCACCAAGGAGAAAAGGAAAGCACCGGGCACACTGAGCAGCCATGTCTGTTGGCAGCTCGCACAACCTCTGTGTGGAGTGAGGTTGGGGCAGCTTCCAGGTTGTAGGATTTTTGGAACAGGGCCTGGCTGCTCCCAGAGGCTGGGGTCCTCCTTGGTGCAGCCCTTGCCTGTCTCCTGCCTTGTCTCTCCAGCCCTCTCCACTCTCCAGCAGCCACAGCAGGGGCAGCCATGGCTCTGTGTGCCTGTGCTGGAGGAGGTGACAGGCCCTCTAATCTGCTTAGAAATTGGAGCATCCCTTCCAGGAAACCCTGTAATCTCTTCAAGGGGCTGAGAGGAGGGAGGATGACATATCTCATCCATCCTTTGAACAAAAACAGTGGGAAGAGAGAAGGGCAGTGGAGGGGTAAGGGGACACTGGGAGTGGGCACAGGTCTCTGCAAGGAGACAGTGTTGAGAAGGGAGGGTCAGAGCCATGAGTAGTGCAAGGAGGGAGAGTCTGGGGCCTGCTTGCTTGCTTGGATCCTCTTGGAGGCTAAGAGCAGGTGCTGCTAGGTCAGGGCCAGACCTCTGACATGGGGGGGATGCTCTTGTTAAAGGCAACCCGAGCTCCGGCAGGTGATGGGAAATGCAGTGTAGGATTTCCTTCAGTCTTGTGGTGCTGTGCCTGGGGAGCAGATAGTCTCCCCAGAGACTTGGCAAAGCTTCTAAATATAACTTCTATCTCCACTCTCAGTGGAGCTCTGGTTTCTTTCTCCCCGGTGACTCTGTGAGCTGAAGCTCCTGAGCTAGCTCTCAGCGACACATCGCCTGCTAGCTCCTGTAAATGGCTGATGACTGAGATGCTGAGCTCAGGAGCAGAGCTAGGGCTTCAGGCTGATGCTTGGGCTCTGTGAATCTTGAGCCCCATAAACTGTCTTTTTTTGAAGAGATGGAGACTGATAGGAAGCACATTACTTCTGCTGGAGAGTTTTGGAAGTAGGGACTCTGGAGGACTGACCTGGGGGCATGGGCAAGGTGTGGAAATAGGGGAAAGTCGTCCTGCTGGTTTTTGAGCTGGACCAGGGAATAAGTGGCTCTGTTTCTGTGATTCCAAGTCTAGATACTTGCCCTGGTATTACAGAAGTAATGTTCTGTGTTTCTGTTGCAACTTGCAGGCCCAGCAGCAGCTGCAGTCTCTCTCTGGGAGCTGGCAGGCTTTCTTCTTCTCCCCTTCAGGACATCAGGCAGAAGAGAAAGTTCTGTCAAAGCAGGTGATGAGGCAGTGAGGGCCAGACCAATGCCCAGGGGGGATGGAGTCCTCCAGCCCATGGTGGATGGCCTGCGTTAGACCCGGTGTTGGTTCTTCTCCTGCCTGCAGTTTGGGGATTGATGCTTGAGGGCATTAACTTTGTAGTTAACTATGAGCTTTGCCTCCAGGGGAAACTCTTCTTCCTTGCACCAAGGAGTTAACTGAGAGGACCTCTTCCCAGTTCCTGCCATTCTAGACAGTAGGAGTTAATAGGCCTCCTGCCTCAGCCCTGCCTGCCAGGCAGGTTGTGCTGTCTGGGCCTGGCTGCCAGTTCCAGTTTCTACCTGTGGCCGTTGCTCCTGTGCCTGGGAACAGCCTGTCTGAGCTTTGCTCATCTCACAACTGTCAGTCGTCCCTGTCCTGGAGAAGCCCTGCTCAGGTGGCAGGAATGAGAGGGAGGTGGGGACCCGTCTCTGAATGACTTGGGGATGTTGCCCAAAATGCAAGTGCTGGTTGGTAGGTACATGGCACTGGTATGGGAAGCCTCTCTAGGGGCAGCCAGAGTTCTGGCTAGAGGTGGTCTCACCCTTTGGTTGCTGCCCTGATCTCCTTATGACCTGTGCTGCTGGGAGATGCCTTTCAGTGCATCTTGCAGACCACAGGATGCCAGTTCATGGTACAGCAGACTGGTCTCAGCTGCAGGGCAGGGCTTCCAGCCAGAGAGGCATGAAAGCCCACCCAGCACCATCAAGGAAGAGCTTGGTCTTCACCCCCACACCCATCTCCCTTCCAGCTGCACTTGGCGCTCAGTGGGACTGGAGCAGTGTGGAAAGCTGCTGTGGCTTTGCAGAAGGTCACGTGTGCCCGCTGGCTGGCTGTCCCAGGAAGTCCTGGCAGCTAGCAAAGAGGCTCTTTGCGAGGGTTTTCCCCTCATTTTGGTGCATTTTGGCTCCCACAGGAAACGCGGGTGCTGGGGCAGCCCATCTATTGTTTACCATTGGCAGCCCAGGTGTGGATCCAGAGCCAGAGGGTGGAGGGACTCCTTCCTGCCTACTTCCCCCTGCCTGAGGGTCCTACCTCCTCTTTGGGTCAGGGCTCACCGCTAGGATGAAGATGAAGAATCATGGGGCAGAAGTACCTAAGACAGCTTGGAGGCTTCTTCCAAGCTCCTGACCTCCAGGCACAGCCTTTAGCCAGCCCAGAGAGGGAGCAGGGGCCTGTGTGGCCAGCCACGTGCTGTCTCCTCCGTGTGAAAGTTCCCTCTCAAGCAGATTATCCATATCTCGTCCTGCCTTGCTGCCCTGGCCCTGGCCAGGAGCCACTCAAATCCAGCACTAAGCCTCTTACCACCCAAGCCCGAGGTCACCACGCAAGTGGACATGGCGTAGGGCACTCTGGCAGCAGGTGCTTGGCAGCTGCCACCGCTGAAATGAGGGTGGCGGGGGGGATGATGTCTGCCTGGATTTTGCACCCATCAGAGGCTGGCAGATGGTGGGATTAAGAGGTGGCAGGGCTTCTACTCTATGAGAGCTGCTGGGATGCACGGTGGGAGGCACCTCGCTCCCCAGCCTGGCGCCTGGTTGGGCTGTGGCTTGGCCTAGGGCCAGGAGATGCTCTGACAAAGGCTGCTGCAAGGACTGCCTGCCTGGACTCAAACAATGTTACCCACCCACAAGTTTCCTTGCTTGAACGCTGGAGTAAGCAGATGTAGTAGGGGCAGGTTTTAGAGGGATCCTGATAGAGATGCTCCCGCTCTGCACTGTGTCCCCCAAGAGCTGGCTGGTGATGGATCAGGGGTCCCAGGGCACAGTGCCCATTCACAGCAGCTGGAGGGTTGAGAGCAGGTGACCTGCCCTGCCCAGCCCAAACAATGCTTCTTCATGCAAGGCTTGGCAAGTGCCTTCATGATTTATTTGAAATTCAAATCTGTGCCTAGACCCAGCAGTTGAGGTTGGGGCTGCCAGGAGCCAGGCTGGTGCAGAGGAGGAGGAAGAGAAGCAGGATTTCCTTCTCTGTGCCAACATGGCATGTTTCCTCAGTTGTGTATCCCATGGAGGTGCAGGATCTGGGCTTCCTTATTCCAGCCAGTGGCATCAGGCTGGAGCCGACTCTGGATTGGGATGTGCTGTCATCCCAGAAGCTGGAGTGTGGTGCTTGATGTTTGGTGACTCTGAAGGGAGGAGCAGCCTTGCTGACTCCAGCCCTGCAGACATGTTGACTGCATTGACCTCCATGGCTGACAGCAGGGACAGTAGTGTGGGTGCCACTGGGGTCCTGGGAGTCTGCAAATCCCTGTGGGGAGACCTAGTGGGTTGATGGGATGGCACCAAGATGGCAAAGCCTTGGAGAGGGAGGATGGTGCGGTGTGCTGGGCAGCAAGGCATATTTGTGGGGAGAGCTTGCTGACCACTCTCTTTGTGTCCCTAGACTCCACCTGCCCCACAAAGGTGTCTTCTCCTGTCTCCAGGGCAGCCAGCCTAGCCGATGGGGATCCAGGAGGATAAAGCACCGGCCGGCGGTGTATAAGTATGTGGTATTCTTATTGGCTTGCACAGGCTGTGCAGTCCCAGCAGCTGCTGCAACGTTTCTGCTCGAGAGCACTGCTCCTTCTCGCCCACGTCTCACCCCACGTCACCCTCTTGTGTTGCACTAACCAAGGCCACTGAAAGCCAAGCTGCTTTCCTGCTGCCCATGTCACTAACTTTCTTCTAGAGGGCAACTCACTGGCACCTTCCATTGGCTAATGTGGCAGCCCTTGTTTCGGTGGTGTTTGGGTGAAGGTCAGCTGAGGTCTTCCTCCTCCGTGTCGAGCCATTGTGGGTGTTAGGGCCATAGCAGCTAGACCATGTGCATGCTGAGTGCTTCGAAGACCTAAGATGACAACGCTGATAGGGTGGTTTAGGCGGATGGCTGAAGCAGCCTGAAGGTCAGTAGGGCTGGAGCTGCCAGACTTGGTGGGGAAACAGGGCCTGGGAGGCAGTCATGATTGCTGGGATATAGTTGCTGTGTGGAAGTTAGTGCCTGAGCTAGCCATGGTGTTGGGGGCTCACGAGTGCTCTTGAGAAGATGTGGAAGTTAGGATAAGTCCCAGGTCTCCTTCCCAGGCTCCCTGTGCCACAGTCTTCACGGAGCAGTACACTTGCCTGGTCAGGGTTTGGCAGTGCTGGTGTGAGTGCCAGGCAGAAGCACTGCAGTGGGTCAACCCCTCTGAGGATTGCTGCTTCCTTTTTTTTGCTCAGCAGTTTCTCTGGGTATCCCTCTATATGCATGGCATCCTGGGCATTCTTGCTTGGTCTCTAGCTTGCCTGACCTTGTAGACATAAAAGTCTCATGTGCCAGTGCTGCTTGGGAATTCAGCAGTCAGAGGAGTTGGAAGGGAGAGGCAGTATGGGTATGTTAGACCTCTGCAGAGGAGAGGTGGATGTGCTTTGGGGAAGCCCAGAGCCATGGTGTGAACACCAGAGGGCACGGTCGATCTTCGGAGCTCTTCAGCCAGCTGTGCAGCTCCAGTACTTTCCTTGGGGTTTGCTTCAGCTGGGCGTTGTGGCACGTCCTCTCTGAAAGGTTGCTGGCATTGTCTCCTTGCTCCTGGTTTTACTTTCTTCTGCAAAGGTGGGCTTTGCAAAGCATCCGTGTGGAGCTTTTTGTTTGTGCTGCCACGGGTGAAGTGGCTGGTGAGCTCCCTGGCTTGAATGTGCAAGACAAGGCTGTGGGCTGGCTGATGCTCAAGACAACAGCCTGCTGCACAGGCTTGCGTGTACTGGTAGCACTTGGAGGCATTCAGAATCACAGAATGTCAGGGGCTGGAAGGGACCTTGAAAGTTCATCCAGTCCAACCTCCCTGTCAGAGCAGGATCACCTAGACCAGATCACACAAGAACACTTCCAGGCAGGTTTTTAATATCTTCAGAGAGGGAGACTACACAACTCCCCTGGGCAGCCTGTTCCAGGGTTCTGTCACCCTCACTGTGAAAAAATTCCTCCTCAGCTTTATATTAAATTTCCTATGCCTCAGCTTCCACTCATTGCCCCTTGTCCTGTCAATACAATGACACCTTGAGCTTGGGTTGCTCCCCCTGCTCTGGTGGTCTTCTTCAGAGCAGAAGTGGGAGTGGGAGCAGAGAAACTCAGGGAGCAGTGAGGCAGTCCTGTGCAACTGGTCCACAATGAGGCATTAGCCCATGTCAAGAAGGGGGAAAGTATTTTTCTTCCTGCACTTGCAGCACTTCTCCACCTCTCTAGGATAGCTGGAGAGAAGAGGCTGCTGGTGAGGCTGCAGAAGCTGGCAGATGTGGGGATGTTAGGGCAAGAGAAGAAAAGGAAGCATGGAAGAGCAGATATGCTGAGGGCATTTGGAACAAAAAGGGTGCAGGAGCAAAAAAATCGACTTCTGCCCTCCCATTTGTAGCAGAGAGTCAAGCTGATATTTGGCAAAACCAAGAAGTGACAGATTTAACATTCATAAAAGGAATTGCTTTAATTTGGATGTGAGGCGGGGGAGAAGAAGATTTGGTAGCTCACTGCCACGAGGTGAGAAAGTGAAACCAAAGATTAGGCTTGGCATCAGCAGCAGGGTCACAGTTAAACCAAGAACTGTGTTTTGGGTGGCAAGTCAGCATGCGCAACACTTAGTCACAGGGTCACGATGAAGGCTTGGGATGCAGAAATGGGAGGTGCCTTTCCCATCTCAGCCTCAGACTTGTGGGGGAGTGGAGGTTACTGGAGACTGGGTTTCTCAAGGGTGCTGAGCAGTTCCCCCAACCCCCTTCAGACACCTGCAAGTTTCAGGTGTGTGGGACCCTACAGGAGGAGGTCTTAGTAAGTCACAGGAGGAAGGAGGAGAATGACAGCAGGAAGGGTTGCCTGGCTGGCTCTTGGCCTTCCCACTCTCACTGCCTCTATGGAAAAGGATTTGGAGGACTTTCTTGCCCGCTGGTCTACTTGACTTGGAAGGCATTTTTGGGGCAGTTACAGTCAACTCTGGGCATCATTTTGGGCTGTTACTGTTTGCAAGTTTGGGTCCTGTCATCCAGGACCTCCAGGAAGGAGATGGGACTGTGGCACGGGGTGAAGACCAGCAGGCAGTGTCAGTGGGGATTTCTGCTGTGCTGTAGAGGGCAGGGTGAGCAGGGCAGGCATGGGGTGGTTGGAGAGAAGCTTCCTTGGCTGGAGATGGGACTGGAGACCAGCTACACAAATCATAGAAGGGCTTAGGTTGGAAGGGACCCTAGAGATCATCTACTCCAACCTGCTGGCCATGGCCAAGGATGCCTGTCAGCTAGGGTTGGCTGCTCAAGGCCTCACCTAACCTGGCCTTGAACACTTCCAGGGAGGAGACATCCAGAACCTCCATGTGGTACCTGTTCTACAGTATCACCACTCTCATACTGAAGAACTTCTTCATGAGATCCAGTATAACCTATTCTCCCTCACCTTCAAATCATTCCCTCTTGTCCTATCACTAGACACCCTTAGGAAAAGTCCCTCTCCAGCCTTCCTGTAAGATCCCTTCAGGTATTGGAAGGTGCCTATAAGATCCCTCCAGGCTGAACAACCCCAGCTCCCTCAACTTATCCTCACAGCAGAGGTGTCCCAGCCCTTGGATCATCTTCTCTCTTAGAAAGTTTGGGTTTTTTTTTTTTTTTTTTTTTTTTCTCTGAATGGGTGGGTTTTAACACCATGATTTTAATTTCCTGATAGAACATTCTGCCAGTCCCAGTAAGTGGGTGTTAACAGCAATGAACTGGGAACCGTTCCTAGGATAGCACATCCTGCCAGTCCCAGTAAGTGGGTATTAACAGCAATGAACTGGGAACTGTTCCTAGGGACCCTTCTGCAGCCTCCCCTCCACAGCTGGCACCATGGTCACCCTAGAGCTGTGAGGATGTTGGGCCTGCTCAGCTGCTAGTGGCAGCTAGCTCTTTCCTGGCACTGGGAAGGGAAATCTGAAGGACACATACCCTGTGTAGGAAATGGGGCAGAGCCCTCCCTCCTTCAACAGCTGCCAGGTTTGAAGGGAGAATGGACTGAGAAGGACTGAACAACTCCTGCCTGCTCTGGGCATCATCTCCCCTTTCCTTTTGGCACTGTGAGAAATGGCTGAAGGCAATCCCCCGAGCAGCTTTGGTGGTGGAGAGGTTTGCTCGTGTGTCCTTGTCCACCTCTGGCTTCCCAGCGCTTAGCAAAGGCCACTTGTTCCTTCTGCCGTGACAGAAGTGGCAGCGGTGGGAGCTCAGCCCTCAGGCCTGGCTCCACTCTGGTTAATGGTTTCCTGTGAACCACTGTCAAGGCAGCTGTCCTCCTTCATTGAATTGGCAACAACCTCCCCCGATGTTTTGTTATGATTGCTTTACTGTAGACTCTCATCAGACCCCAAGGAGCACTGGACGTGGTCCAAACCCATGCAAGCTCCTACAAACAGAGAAGAGCTCACTGTCTAATTTTACCCACGACATGCAGGGAAGGGGAAGGGGCAGGCAGGAGGAGACAGGGTGTGAAAGGATGAGGTCCTAGCTGTGGCCACCAGTGCTGACTCAATAGGGCCATGTGCGTGGCTATGGGGCTCAGACCCACGGGTAAATGACAGAAATAACAGCAGCTGGTGACTCACACCTTGCAGGCTTCTGGAGTGAGCTGGCCTTCGACATGACTCCCCCCGCCCCGTCCTGCCTCCCCTCTGCAAAGGCCAAAGTCAAGATAGGTTTCATGGTCCCAAAAGGGAGCTGGGTTGTATTTAGCCAGGAGCAGGTCTCTGGGGGCAGCCGGAGGTACCTGGGTAGCAGCAAAGTGCAACGGGGAAGTCCCCAGCTGAGCTGTGAGAGGTCTCATGTGGGGGTTAGCAGCAACAAGGGGAGGTAAAAAGCTCCTGAGACATCTGTGGAGCCCACCCAGACCAGACACTGTCCACAACTCAGGACCAAGTTACGTCCTCTGCAGGAACAAGGCAGGTGGCTCAGCCGCCGTCAGCCCTGCAAAACCCTTTCACAGAGGTCCCAAAGAGGTGGGAGCAAATCGCCTCCTCGGCGAGTTCCTCCTTTATTAGCCTCTTGGGTTCTGCTCATGCCGCTGGAGGGAAGCGGTGGCATCCCCTCAGTGCAGTCGGTGGCTCGGAGGGCAGCTGGGTGCCGGGCCAGGACACCCATTTCTGATTGTGGGCCCCTGCGGGCACGGGCAGGCGGGAGGAAGTGCGGTCGGTGACTTTAACGAGCCCCGTCGGGGTTCGAGCAGCGCGGGAGGAGGCGGGGAGCAGCCCAGCAGTCGCTCTCCAAACTAGGAGTTGGCTGGGGAGGGCTGGTTCCCTCCGCTGCTGCGCGGCCGCCGTCATCCGCTCGGCGCCTGGAAGGGACCCCTCAGCCGCTCCGGAGCAGGTCATGGGGGCTTCTCCCCACGCTCCCCGCTTCTCTCCTCGTCCTCCTGCTCCTTTTGCTGCTTTCGTTTGTGCCGGGCGGGAGATGGGAGGGGACCGGGGGAGCCAGTCCTGGGTTCGTGGGTGCCGCTTGGGCAGGTGCTGAGTCCCGTCCTGCTGGGGGAGGGCAGAGGGAGCAGACCCCGGAGTCAGCTCCCAGACGCTCAACCTTACTCCTGCTGAGTTGTTTGCTCCGGGAGGCTGGAGCGAGCCCCTGGGCTCCAGTGGTGCCCAGGGCTGAGGTGAGGGCTCCGTGGGACGCCGCTGCCGTGGCACTGGGCGTAATCTGGCTGTTGTTTCCCCTTTGAGTGGAGGGCACGGGGTTTTTTCGGCCGGAGGCGCGTTTCCAGCCGCCCAGTGTACTGCCCGTTACTGCTCTGGCTGCATCTGCCAGTCTGTGCTGTATCCCACAGATCCTGGCTACTTTGCCGTGGGATAGTTCAGGGAAGCAATACAGACTTGTGGGCTTCTGGCATCTCCCCTGATGCTGGTGGCAGTGAGATGCCCTGCTTCTGCCGGGACCAGTGGAATACCTTTCCCAGTCCCTAAGATGGGGTGGAGAGGGGCATGCAGCTCCCATCTTTCTGTCGTTGAGTGCCTGGGATTCTCTTGGCTTTGCTTTAGGAGGTGCAAAGGTCTTTACATTCTTTTGGGAGGTCCAAAGACTTACCAACCCTGGGAATCACTACCCGTGCTCTGCACCTGCCATGCTGCAGCTTTATCTTCACACCACTTTCATCACCTCCTCCCTGTTGCTGCTGCCCCGGGCAGATGCTACATATTGACCAGCTGAGGATAGCACTACTCTGGGATTTTTCCCCCCTCACACGGGGGAAAACTTTGGGGCTGCTTATGGAGTTTGGATTAGACAACTGGGCTGTGAGACCAGCCTCCCTTTAAATAGTATGTGCGTTGTGTCCCTCCTTTGTAGAAGGCACAGAACTGCATGCGGAAGGAAGAAACCAGCCCTGGGGAGGGTGGTGGGAATCTGCTAAAGAAACCATTGAATGAGCATCCAAACTGCCTGGAGGCCCTGCTTAGCTCCCCTGTGCTTTGCTTCCTGCGTGTCACTCTGCAAAGGGAGATGAGAGAGAGAGAGAGAGAAGCTCCCAAAGTCCTTCCCAGCCTGTGTTGCTGGTCCTGCTGATGAGACCAAAATAGAAACTGTGTGGATGGCCTCTCCCTCGACCCCTGCTCTGCCTCACCCCCAGCACGCTGGAGGTGGTTGCTCACCCCCTGCGTTTCATCTCGGATTAATTCACTGCCTGAGGCCATCAGGCTTGCCAAACACAGCAGCAGATTGTTTAAATCAGAGCTGTCGGGTTTCTTGATAACCAGGAGGCAGATTATTTACTGTAGTGGCAAATAAACTTCACAATGTTATGGTGGTGGAAAGTTGTCAAGGGATATAAATGCCCGGAGTCAGCCCAGGAGCCTCCAAGGAGACTGCTTTGGTTTAAATTAAGACAAAACACTGTCTTCCATGGATTTTGGGAAGGAAATCACATTGTTGTAATGGGAACATGATTCTGAGCCTTAGGGCTGGCACAGCCTTCACTTTATGAAGCGTAAGTGGAGGGTCTGAGCAAGTCTGGCGGATGTGCCTTAAAGCAAATCTCAGGTTCACTCTGGAAAGGTCATGAAGGCGTGGTGGCACCAGGGCATCATGCAGAGCTTAGGGAGAGGCATGATAGAGCTTCCACCAGAAGGGTGTGGGGGGTTGTGCTAGGAACTGGTAAAAAAGTCTCAGGGCCTTCTGCTCCCAGCTCCTGCTCTGCACAGCAAACTGAACTTGAGATCATTTTCCTGTGAAGGGCCAGGCAGGAGGGTCAGGTGGCAGATCCCTTTGGTCTTGCCTTGATCGAGGCAGGGCCAGGCAGTGGGCAACAGCATTCAGGTCACTCCATGGTCTTGGGCAGTTCCTTCAACGTGGCTTTGTCGCTTGGAGAAGTTTTCTGTGACAAGCTGCAAAGACCTCAGGATTGGGTGAAGGTCCTCTGCAGCTGCATGCATGTGAGCACCAGCCAGTTTGTAAACCCTTGCCTTGCTTTCTCACTGGGATGGAGGTCCAAAATCCTCTGGCTCAACCTCAGGTCTTGCTGAGAGATTGGGAGAAACCTCTTCCCCTCTGAGTGCCCTGGAAAGACCTGAACCTGCCTTCTGCAGCCTGGAAGGGCAACCTTAAGGTTGCAGCAGTAATCTCCTCCTCTGCAGTATGAGCGTGAGAGTACAACTGAGGATGTCCTTGTCTGTGGTTTGGCTTGGGAATGCTGTATTCTTCCAGCTTGGGAGTTTGGGAGAGAGGTGCCGTGGCCTGTGTAGGTGGTGGCATTTGTTGCAGTAGATCAGATGAATACATCCTAAAATAGAAGGTGATCACAGCCCACAGCTCACCCCTCACGATGCTTTGAAAGGCTCTTTGTTTGGACAGAGCCTCCTTACCCCAGTGCCAGGGGGAGCCATATCTTGCTTGTGCTGGACCCAGCACAGGGTTGCTGCTGACTCTTTTCTTTGTGTGATGTAGAAGAGATTACAGCAGGAATGGAGATTTGGGGTAGGAGCAAACTGCACAGTTTGGGAACTTACTGATCACTGCTCACCTCACTGAAACCAAAGCCTGAGATCTGCACCAGATCATCACCACTGCTCTCCCTTCCTCAGCAGGCCTCATCTGTGGAGGCTGCAATTCATGACATGTTGGAGAGGGCTGGCCAAGAAAGCCAAAGGTGAGGGAGGGTCAGTGACTGATGCTTGAGAGCAGGTTCGGAGAGCAGGGTACAGGATCTCAGCAGGGATGGTGGGACAACAGTGTAAATGGGAAGATTGAGTATGAGAGCACTGAAATGAGGGGTTGGTGTGAGCTTGTGATGGAAACTGAGGCTGGAGGCAAGGAGTGGGATGTCAGCAGGGCTAGGATGAGCAGCAGCTCCCTGGATGGGCTCCCAGGCTCTTCTTCAGTCCCTGCAGTGTCCTGGCAGAGTGGAGCCAGAGGCAGAAGCGCAGGAGATCTTCGTGTCATTCAGGGATGGCTATTAATAACACTTACACTTTCCCTGTGATTGAGCTGCATGTCAAGTGCCCTTTCCAGGGGAAGACAGCTTGTAAACTGAAATGAGTCCCTGCTTGCATGCTGCCAGCTCCAGTGCCGCAGCAGCTCCCCAGCACCATCCCCAGTAAGCTGGGATGCAGGGACACAGCTAGCTGCCATCAGGATGGGCACTCGTCACGGAACAGGGCAAAGCTCTTCAACTTGTTTCCTTTGCTGTAGCCCCATGATTGGAAAAAATGCTTTCCAGTCGACTAACAGAGGTTTGCTAAAAGGTCAGGAGGAACTGATGGTGTTTGTAAGTCAGACTTTTCAAGGCGTGTGTGTTTTGCTGTCATTAGTGTCCTGCAGCAGGTTCTTCTTGCCACCCTTGATGCCAGGAGCAGGATAGCAGATTTGGCAATGTATGAATGTAACTTGAGATCTCTCTTGATTCTGAGCACTGGCAGAAATAGACCGGGCTGCTGGAGGCATAGAGGGAATAATAATGCAAAGTAAGGGCTGAGCAGGCGTGTGGTACAGCATTCCTGTGTGTGTCTAAGGGTGCAGAGGACCTGGTCTCAGTGTAGTACCTGGGAGTTTAACTGAGGCTAATAAAGCAAAGCAGAATAACAGAGCTGAGTATCAGGAAGGTCCTCCTGACATGGGCAGAGCCTATGACTTGGGGAACACTGTGTGTTTAGCCCTAGGAGTCAGCCTGTCTGGTTTTGGAGCTACCACCACTGCAGGAGGAATGGCTGCTGCCTGTCCAGAGATCTCCGTATTAACCAATCCATCAGCTGTGTGTACACTGAAGTTACAAGATGCAGGTTTTAACTCTTCAATCCCTGCTTAGCTTTCTAAGGGTATGCATAGATCCAGCCACTGAGGTTGTTAGCTCTGTCCTCGGAGTAAGAGGTTACAGCTTGCTCTGAGTGTCCAGGGAGCTTCCTGCCGCTGCCTTCTCTCCTCTCAGTTCCTGAGGACAGCACTGTTGCCTGCCTGTGCTCCAGAACATGTTCCTGCATCAAAAGCATCTCTGCCTATTGATGCCAGGCAAGGAGCGCAGGAGGCTGAGGAGCTCTAAGGGATCTGGTTAGGAAAAAAAAAAACCAACTCCAAAGAGCTCTGTTTTCAGGTCATGAGAAGACCAGAGCTCCTTCCTCATTCAGAGAAGGAGATTAAAAAGATAGTGCATAGCTGCTCGTAAGTGTAGAGCTGATATCCTAGTGCCTGCAGCAGAACTTCCTTTCCTTCCACCTTGCACATGCCAAGCTGTGTCCACCCAGCCTTCCCACCTAACTGAGCTGAGCAAGGCAGTCTGCAGACCAGCTACAGGTGCTGACTCTTCTCCTTCTCATCCCAGCAACAAGCAGTGGAGAACCCACAGACGTGATGAGATCACCCAGAGAAGGCCAAGGGCTTCCAGGTCTTAGCTCCTCTCATGCTCCTCTCTGCCTGGTTCATGGTTCCCCAGCTGCTCTGCACTCAGCTCTTCTGATACACATCAACCCTGGGTACCCCCAGCAGTCTGTCCATCTGCTCCACCAGTGGCAGCACTCAACACCTGTGATACAGTATTTGGAGCTCATATTGGAAGTAGGTTGCAAGAGATCAGGATGACTTCACCCATTATATCTGAGCTGCTACATGCTGCTGTTGTGGGCTGTCAGATAACTGCCTGCTAATAACCTTCACCACTGGTAGCCAGAGTGTGAGTCCATGTGCCACTTGCAGGCAGCACTGAAGACAAAAATGGCTGTAATCAGTTAGTGCCCAAACATAAATGTCAAGCCAAAGTTGTTCTAGCAGATTTCCTCACGAGACTGTGGTGCAAAAAGGAAGGAAGCTGTGTTGAGAGATCTTCCTGCCCGTAGCAGCAGATCTCTGCAAGCAGCAGAGCAGCCTCATGCTAGTGTAATATTTAGGGCAGGAGGGAACGTCAGTTCAGCTTGTTTGTGATGTAGGTGGTCAGTACATACCCCCTGCAGCTAAAGGTGACCAAAAAGAGTCTGCTGCGACATGCCACACCTCACTTCCTTGAGGTTTTTATCACATTTTATTTGTTCAGACTATTTTAAACACCAATTGATGGTGCAATTTACTGTACATCATCCTGCAGGCAATGGGGAGAAGGGGCAGGAGTGAAGCACTGTATGACTAGGGACAGAGAGGGAGCAGTGTGACCAGAAAAATGTGCTTTTGGCCTCTGCAAAGCTGCATGGGTCTTGGTGGAGTGATAGTTAACCAGCTGGTGACCAGGTACTTGCATTGCTCGCTCTAGTGGGACTTCAGACCCTCTGAGGAGATAGCACTTTTGGTTTTGCTTTCAGTTCATCCAGACTTTAGCTGCCCTGGTGCCGCTCTCTGGAGGGCATTGTCCTTTCTCCCCTCCCTGTGTTGAGTTACTTGAGTACAGGCCTGGCAAAGGGACTATAGAAACTAAAAAGCTGGCTTTGTGCCTACCAGCCTGAAGGAAACCAAACCAAGCCTGGTCTTCTCCAGAAATTTTTTTTTTTAAATCAGCTTTGTGCTTATCTAAAAGAAGCAGAGGCACAACCCAGTGGGTTTCTTGTACTTCGAACACTAAGCCAAAGCTGCAGATTGTGGTCCAGAAAATAACACACATGTCCTATCTTATATCTAATTCCCAAACAGAAAGGGAAGTTTCTGACAGATTTCCCTCTGTGTGTTTTGATCTTGGGCCAATGGAGGTTTTAGGTCAGGGTCCTCTGCTATTGCTGACCTGCAGGCAAATGCATGAAAGAGCATGAGAAGAGAGGAAGGTAGAAGCAAGTGGAGCAGATGCCGGTCTTAGCACAGTGGTGGGCAGCATGTCTGTACTCTTATGGTGGATGGAGGAGGAGATGCTTTGTACAACGTGGGAATTGTTGAGAGTGACAGTGGTGGCTTGTATGTGCTTGCAGCCTCCCATGATGTGGAGTTCCCTTCCTTGGAAACAACTGAACAGAGAGAAGTTTGCTTCTACCTAACTGTGGGTCTTGGTGGTTGGTGTTTGTTTGTTTGTTTTTTTAATTTGTCCTCAAATCTTATTTAGCAGCTGAAGAGGTGGTGGCTGGAGGATGGGAAATGAAACACTAGCTCCGGAGGGGCTGGAATGCTGGTGCTAGCCAGATTCCACTCCTTCCACTCAAGCCTTTGTGTGCAAAGCCACCAATGCTGAAACTGCTGCAAGATCTTCCACCTATGGCTGAGGCTTTCCACAGGCTGCCTCCATGTCTGGGCAGCCTGTCAAGCTTTGAGGGCTGGGCAGGGAAAGGTCAAGAGTCCCCAGTAAAGCTCTTTCCATCAAAAGAGAGAAGTTTCATGCAGGCCAAATGGGACGATTTGCCTAGCTTTCCTTCATGTTACTCCAGCTCTCTCAGCCAGCTTCTGTCAAATCTGCCTGCCCTGCTTTTAACTGCCTGGCTGATTTTCTTCTTTAGGACTCGGCAGGGCTAAGTTTCAATTTGCTGTGAACTTGTTGAGGCTGATGCTTAGCCAGAGTGGTTCCCATGGGCAAACTAGGTGGACCAGGTGGCCTGTTCAGCCAAGTAACAAGTGATAGAACAAGAGGAAATGGCATCAAGTTGCATCAAGAGAAGCTTAGATTGAATATTATTCATAGATTCATAGGGTGGTTTGTGCTGGAAGGGACCTTAAAGATCAGCTAGTCCCAACCCCACTGCACCAGGTGAGGAACTACTCCAATTTAAGATGCTGCGTATATTAGGAAGAGTTCCTTCACCGAAAGGGTTCTCAGGCATTGGAATGGCTTGCCCAGGGCAGCGGTGGAGACCCCACTGCTGGAGATATTTAAGAGTTGTGTCCATAGGGTTCTAAGGGACGTGGTTTAGTAGAGGACTCATGAGGGAGCCTACTTAATTCCTGGTCTCTGTGTTAACAGCCACCACCCAGGTGCGATGGAGACCTTTTTTAGGCGGCACTTTGGGAGGAAGGGGCAGCGACGCAGCAGCGTGGTGGCCGTGCCCACGAGCAAGGCCAGGCGACGCTCGCAGGCTGGGCTGCCCTCCAGCTCGCTGGCACAGCGCCGCCGTGGCTCAGGCACTCCGCCGCCGGCCCTCTCCTGCCTGGGCCAGCCCCGGCACCCCGGCCGCCGCCGCCGCTCCAGCACGGCACCGCCCTGCCTCAGCCCCCGCTTCGCCGTGCAGACGAAGCGCGGCGGCCGGGCCCGGGCCATCGACACCCACCTGGTGGGTCCCTCCATCCTCCTGGCCAGCCTCATCCCCACCGGAGAGCAGGCAGAGGCGGCTCCCCGCGCCAGCGGCTCCACACGCGAGTCTCCGGAGGACGGCGGCTTGGAGGTGGCAGCGGGAGGCGAGCGGGGCGCCGAGGAGCGGTGGGTGGCCATGCTGCCCCGCCTGCGCCCGCTCCAGACCGGGCTGCTGTCCCGCGGGCCCCGCTGCCTGCGCCGTGCCTCCTCCCACCGCCTGCCCACCGAGTTCATTTACGGCCGGGCCGCCCACGGCTTGCCGGGCCGCTACCGCCGCCTCAGCCAGCGCCGCCGCTCCAGCGATGCCCTCCGGCCCGGGCTGCTGCCCTCCGGCCACCTGCGGCTGGGGGCCCAGCGCTGCGCAGGGGCAGCTGCAGCCGAGTACAACTCTGCGGCCCTCCCTGAGTGCTTGGGACCGGAACCCACCCGCCACACCGCCCCAGACGGCTGGAGCCCCCGGCTGCTGTATGTATGACGGCAGCGTGCCAGCGGCCGATGCCTCGGGCAGGGGAGGCTGGGTGCAGACCCAGGCTTGGTGGGGCAGTAGGGAAGGGGCCGGCACTATTGGCCCTGGCTGCCCTTAGTGCCTCGCAGTGCTGCGTGCATCCCTTGAGCACCTCCCTTTCGGGCCAGCGCTGCCTCTGATGCTCTTGGTGCAGCCTCGAGGGTTGCGGGTGTTCCTCCTGCCAGCCTGGAGCTGGAAGGAGGTCACAAGCTTGGTTGTGGGCTGGAGGTTCACACTTCTCCAGCTGGCTCTGCCGCTTCTTTCTTCAGACCCAGTGCATCTGAAAGAAATTCGCTAGCCCCAAAGAGTTACATTTCCGGGAGCACAGCTGGTTCCCAAAACATCCTAGGCTCTGAGATGCCTTAGCATAGGAGAGCTGTGGGGAACCTCTATGGGGCAAAGGGTCTGCGTTGTTTCTGCAAAGGCAGTCTCTCCAGCACTGCTTGGTGGAGCATTCCAGGCTGTTTTACTATGAACATGTCCTCTCTGAGGGCTCTGACCCAACAGGCCTGGGCTGTGCCTTCTGTTGGGTGCAGCCATCAGTGTTGTGGCCAGCACATCTTCCTCCTGTGGTGCTGCCTTGCTGGAGCGAGTATCCCTTGGCCAGTGGTGCTAAAGATTTCTCACATTTCCAAGCACTGGATATGGAGGGTGCTTTTCTTTTCCAGCCTCACTGTCCATCCTAGAAGCAGGTTGTGCTTTGTACATATTTCTCCTTCTCGATCTAATAGCCAGTCCTCTTGTGCCTTCCAGGAAAGCTATTGCCAAGTCCAGCCTCCAGCACATGGTGGCCCAGCCAAACCCTGCGCTAGCCCTGAGGAGCGACTCAGAGAGGCAGATACGCAGCACTGTGGACTGGACCGTAAGTTGTAGTGTGTTTTGCTGGGCATTGCATGGATTGGGCTCCTGGCCAAGAAACAGCAGGCTCATCCCAGGCTGAGACTTCCCAAGTGACTTTGGCTTTGACACATTGTGGTCTCTGCCATTGCCACCAGCTGGTTATAGCATCTGTGCTGCTAGCAGCATACCTTGATGCTGCAAGGAGAGGCTGCGCATGCACAGGTGGTTCCTGGAAGGATGACATAGCTGCTCCATTGCCATCTCTTCTGCCCCTGGAAGCCAAGATGGCTGGGGCTAAGCAACAGGAGCAAGCCCCTGATCCTTCGCAGGCAAAGTCTGGCAGGTTTTAAGCTCATTATAAGGCCACAAGCTGTTTCAGGATTTAATTTGCCCCCATGCCTCCTCTCAGAAAGTGATGGAAGCAGCACCCCTGGGCTGTAAGTCTTGGAGTTGTTCCCTGTAGGCCTCTTGTTCCCAACAGGTGGGCCATGGCAGCAACTTCCTGAGGTTTCCGCTATCCAGGCATTGGCCCTGTTTTCTAATGCGTCTTGTTTCCTGACCTACATCTAACTCCAGCTTCCCTATGCCCCCAGTGTTGTCCATTATCTCATCTCTCGCCCAAAGCATTTTAGGGACTTGGATGCCTATCTGGGGGAGCTCTCAGAGAAACACATTATGTTGTGCCTTTCAGGAGACTGCAGTCTATGGGGAGCACATCTGGTTTGAGACCAACGTCTCCGGGGACTTTTGCTACGTTGGGGAGCAGAACTGTATGGCCAAGTTGCTGGTGAGTCACCTGGGGTCACCACCTCCCCAGCAAGGGCCATAGATGTGGGCTCTGCTGTCACCTGGGCAGGAGACCACCAAGGCTCCACTGCTGCTGGACATGTGGGGATCTAGTGGGCTGCCACAGTGGGGAGTGTGTCCCTACTATCTCTGTATGCTGGAAGGCTGTTTTCAGTTTCTGCTGGTGCTCAGTTTACAATGGGAACCTAATGCAGGGCTGCTGCTCACCTGGAGGTTATACAGTGATATTCTAGGGAGAGACTGTTGGGCTCCCACTCCCTTAGAGGAGAAATCTGAATCAAAGTTCTTTCTGTAGAGGAGAAAAATAAGCACTAAGGACCCAGGCCTGGTGCTTCCTGACTTTGTAGGCAGCATTGATCTTACAGAGTTACTGTAGTCCTCTCTCCTGGCTTGCATGCTCAGTCCTGCTTGTGGTGCAGGACATGTAGCACTGATGACACCCTGTGCCTGCCCATGGGCCTTACCCTGGGAGCCCTGCATCTGCCTTCCAGACCAGCTTCCATGCTGCTCTCAGGTGGTGTCAGAAGAGGCCAAGGACTGCGGGACAGAGCGGTGGGAGAGCACCTCCCTGAATTGTTCCAGATTTGAGAGTGTCTGCTCTAAACACATGCTTAGATACTTTCACTTCAAGAAGTTTATGTTGTGTCTAACTTTTCTACAGGACTTGTTCTGCACCCTGAAATACATGAAGGAGGTGTGATGGGAGGCTAAGCTTGCCAGCCTCTGAATACTGCTCTTCACATGCATGTTTCTTCCTCTTTTCTCATTCTCCAGCAAAAACCTCTCTCCAGGCGTAAATGTGCAGCCTGCAAGATTGTAGTGCACACACCCTGCATCGAGCAGCTGGAGAAAGTGAGTAGAGCCTGCTAAGCCCCGCCTGTACCTCGCCAAGTTGTAACAGCCTTTTGCTGGGCAGCCCTTCCTTTTGGGTAGTGAAACACAAGAGGGCTGGGGAACTGCAAAGAGTTCCTTCTGAGGAAGGCAATCCCTCCTGAGGAGACAATCCCAACAGGAGCATTTAGAGATGTGACTGGGGCCCCAGGCCCATTTTCTTCAGTATGTGTAAGGAGTTTTGTGGCAAGCACCAAACATCTTCAGAGGCTCTGGGCTTGCCGTAGTAAACTCCAGAAGGTTTTTTTCAGATACAGTGTGTTTACTGATTTCTCTTGTGTGTTCAATCTATAGATAAATTTCCGCTGCAAGCCTTCCTTCAGGGAGTCAGGATCCCGGAACGTACGGGAGGTGAGAGATGTGCCTTGGATGCTGCCCACATCTGCCACCTGCTTTCCAGTTTGTTGGCAAAAACTCAGATGATGCCAGGAAATTGCCCTTCAGAGTGCAGGCCTCGTGCTGCCTCCTAGCTCAGGGAGGTGGTATGGTAAAAGGGATGTTTCTTTGCAAGGCAGCAGTGCAGACTAGGTGTGAGGAGTGAGAAGCTTGCAGACAGCAAATGCAGAGCATCTGCTGGTTTGCCTATCCTGAAACTCCTGCATGTGCATGGGGGTAACCTGCCGACAGTGTTGGACTGTAAGCACATGGAGGAGGCTGTGACAAACAGCAGCCCTCATGTCTCTCATGGTTTGGAAGGAAGCAGTGTGGGCTCACATCTGTTTTATCACTCATCCTTGACCTGGGTGCCACAGGTACTCCTGGTAGCAGTGGAAGATGCTCACGGTGGTGCTGTGTTTTAACATACTGGGAATAAGCACTGACCTGGGACATGTCTGCTGAGTTGTGCCAGAGGAAGCAACTGAAGCCTTTGTGCTTCAGTCTGCAGCCTGTGGAGCCAACGTGGTCCATGCACTGCTCTGGAGTATGTGTGGTTGGCTCAGTCACGGGCCCTTCTGGTAAGCCTTGCACTGGTTGTGCTGTCACAGCAGACATAGTAGAGGAAAGGTACTCAAAAACCAGGCTGCCTGCTCAGAAATGCCAGTGTGACCTGTTAAGGAAAAGCTTTCAGCATCACTTGGAATCATCCTGGCAACATGGGAGCTGATCCAAATCTCCTGCCGGTTTCTGCCTGTGTCATTGTGATCCCAAAAGCTGCCAAGAGCAGGATATTTGGCCTGACTGTGCTGGACTGTGAACTTGCACTCCTTCTCTCTTAGCTGTCCTACCTGCAATGCTGTTCCAAATCCAGGGCTGGAAGAAGAGGGTGGGATTTAGGAAATGTGGTACTTCGTTATAAAACTTCTGACCTCACAATTGCTTCTGCAAGCCCCAGCCCTCACCCACCATAAGCCTGTGGGCAGGGAGAAGGTACTTGTGAGCAGCCTTGCTCCCTCTCACTGTGGGCAGGGCAGGCAGGAACTGGGGCAGACTGGCAGGACGTTCCCTGGGATGAAGAGAAGGATGATTTGTGTGGGGGGGGGTGCTTGGGGCTGATGCTGCCCTTGAGGAGCTGCTTAGTTGCAAGCATTCCCATCTTCTTGCACAAACTGTGCCTCCCAGGGGATTTTCCCACCTTCCACCTGCATATTTTTCACCTGGGCACTCTGGGTGTCTGGGCAGAGATTTTAAGGTATGAAGATATGATTTATGGCCAAAGTGAAGCTTTGCACTACTGCTTGCCTGCTCTCTGCTGACTTTGCTCTGTATGATTCTTAGCCTTCAGTTTCCCTCCCCTCCTCCCTGTTTTTTCTGGTTTTAAAGTCCATCTTATCTGAACGCCTTAATTTGGCCTCTTGCCCATGATTAGCCTTTTCCTGGGGGTTGGGGCTGGTGCATTTGTGCAGTGGGCTTGTTACAAGAGCAGAAGTGCTGACTGGCCTGGCTTCATTCGTCCTGCTGCCTGTTTCCTGTGTTCAATCACACACTGGGCCTTTTATTCACCTTTTATTGTTGATTTTTTTTTCCCTACCCCATAGCCCATCGTTGTCCGGCATCACTGGGTGCACCGAAGGCGGCAGGAAGGGAAGTGCCGACAGTGTGGCAAGGTGAGAGAGAGGGCATCTTGGTTTTTTTCTCAGTCTGAAGGAAAACTAAAGTCAAAGTAGAGATCTGAGGACCAGGATCATCTCACCATTCCCATCTGGCAGCAGCATCCTGCAGGAAAACCAAGACGTGTGCCCTGTTTTGCACAGTGAAGCACTACATAAGTGCTTCCCACATAGACATGTTCTTCCCCAGGGCCCAGTCAATCCTGATGGGGACTGACTTCCTGACACTTGCTTTGAGCAATAGGGATGCCCCTGCAGAGTGTGGTGGCCACCCTGGTGCCACAGTGATGGTTAAGTTTGTCTTTGTTAATGTTCTTCTTAGGGGTGGGAAAGTCCAGTTGGTGGTAGAAAGCTGCGAGGGAATTCCTTAAGCCTCTTATCTTTCTCTCCACAGGGTTTCCAGCAGAAGTTTGCCTTCCATAGTAAAGAGATTGTAGCCATCAGTTGTTCCTGGTGCAAACAAGCAGTAAGCAAAGCTCCCACTGAACATCTTACCAGGCTGTTCTACACCTGTTGACCTGTGCTTTTTGCTGGTACTCCCCAGGTTGCTTCTCTGTAGCCTGCCTTTAGGAACTCCTCTTGCTGGGAGAATTTGTACTGTGGTAGTTTCCAGCTCCTATGGGAAGCTTTCTCCTCATCACCTTCCCATTACAAAGTTCTTGCATGGTTTCTTCCAAACTTCCTGCGCCAGTCTGGGGAAGCAGAGAGGCAGAGGAGGTGACTGTCCTCAGCAAACCGAGCAGCTGAGCTTTCTCTCTATCTTCTCCTTCCTCAGTATCACAGCAAAGTGTCCTGTTTCATGCTGCAACACATCGAAGAGCCCTGCTCGCTGGGGGCTCACGCTGCTGTTGTTGTTCCTCCCACTTGGATTCTACGAGTCCGGCGGCCCCAGGTAGGTCACCTCAGCTCTTGTGCCTTTGTTGTGACTCCTGCTTGCCCAGCAGCTCCTCAACGAGTTTTCTGGTTTCTTTCTTTTCTTTCCAGAATCCACTGAAATGTAGTAAGAAGAAGAAGAGAACATCGTTCAAGCGGAAATCCAGCAAAAAGGGTGCTGAGGTAGGAGATGAGGGAATGGGAAATGAACTTGCCTTGCAAGGTTAGAGGGATGGGGCAGTGAGGAAGCAGGGCTGGGAAACAAAGGGGCTTTGCTGGGTCTGTGCTGAGGTTAAGGAGGATGAGGAGGAGGGAGCAGGGCATATCCCAGCTATAAAGCTTACGAGGTGGCTAGGATGTTATCTTCCTCCCACTCCTGGGCTCAGGTGGAGGTGGGAGCTTGTGTTTCCTTGGGTTTGCTGAAGGACATACAGTGTCTCTTGCAGGAAGGGAGGTGGAAACCCTTTGTCATCAAACCTATGCCAGCTCCTCTCATGAAGCCATTGCTGGTGTTCGTGAACCCCAAGAGCGGTGGCAATCAGGTATGGCTTTTTCCATGTGAGAAGGGCATTGTCATTTTGCTGCTGAGGTCTCCTCATAATTTAGGTGATGTTTCAGCTGCAGAAGAGGCAGGACAACTGCCACAATGCCAGTTTTCTGACCAGCAATTCCCACCTAGGTCAAGCTTTGCCTGAGTCCTCTCAGAACGATGTTGTCTTGGCCTGGCTGCAGAACGCATTAGATGACCACCGTCTGCCATCCACTGGGAACTCACCATTACCTGAAGTGTTTTCTTCTTCCCCACAGGGAGCCAAGATCATCCAATCCTTCATGTGGTATCTCAACCCACGGCAAGTTTTCGACCTCAGCCAGGGTGGACCCAAGGAGGCGTGAGTACTGATGGGAGGCAGGACCCTTCTCTCTCCCATCCCTCCCCAGAGCTCTTCACACGTCTGGCAGAACACTCCATAGCTCGCCTGTGCAAGTTCAACAAGCTCATGGTTTGAGAGGCCTGTGTAGGATACTTTGTGGTCAGTCAGTGTTTCCTACCAGAAGGCAGGTCTAATCTTAAGGCTGGTGGTGAAGAGACTAGCTGTGGGGTAAGGTTCCCAGACTTAGTTCATTATGTTCAGTTACCATCACATGACTCTTGTCTGCTTGCTGCATTCTCCACAGACTCTTCCTCTGCAAGAGCTGCTGGAGCCAAAGCTCCCGTGGCCTTGCCCCACTGCTGAGAACTGCTGGGGCAATGGGGAGACAGACACACACTTGAATGCCAGGGGGTCTGTGAGGGCAGGGACCTCTTGCAGCCACTGTGTAAGCCCTTCAGTGCCTC
The DNA here is from genome assembly GCA_013396835.1 of Psilopogon haemacephalus. Taxonomy (NCBI): domain Eukaryota; kingdom Metazoa; phylum Chordata; class Aves; order Piciformes; family Megalaimidae; genus Psilopogon; species Psilopogon haemacephalus. The sequence goes on from VWZI01019396.1 coordinate 132,684, forward strand.
TGCCCTCCCCTCCTCACCATCACTGTTCCCTGCAGGCTGGAGCTGTACCGCAAGGTCCACAACCTCCGGATCCTGGCATGCGGGGGAGATGGCACGGTGAGTCCCTCAGTGCCTTCATGCCTGCAGTGCCCTTCATGCCAGGTCTTTCCAGCATCAGCAGCAGCTCTCCTCACTGTAATTCAGAACAGGGCAAAATGTGTGCCATATGTCCATGCTACAGCTGGTGGCACTGGATATGGTGGGTCTTCTCATGTACTGCTCCAGGAAGTGTTAGTTCATGGCATGTCTGGATTTGTAGCCTTTTTGGGGACCAGTGTCCTCACTGCTGTCTCCTTGATTAAAGACTTTAGTTGGCATTAAAGACTGCAAAGAGCTTTGGTGGTGGCTAAGGGGACCTCATCTCTGCTCTTCTGCCATCACTTGTGCTCCAAGTCGCTGAAAATAGTCTCTGAAATAACCACCTGTTTCTCTATGCTCTCTTGCTTGAGCAGGTGGGCTGGATACTCTCCATTCTGGACCAGTTACGTCTCAACCCTCCTCCTCCTGTGGCCATCCTACCTTTGGGGACAGGGAATGACTTGGCCAGGACACTGAACTGGGGTGGGGTAAGTAGTGAGCACAAGAGCCCACAGCTGACAGAGGGGGACTGAGCACTTTGACTCCATTTCCAGACACATGAGTGGGGATTTTGCATGGGCTGGATGTTTTGACTTTCTCTAAATACAGGCCAACAAATAAGTGCTGATGGGATGTTCTGTTCTAATGACATTTTAATTATTCTGCATTGGATGAAAATCTCCTAGGACATTAACAGAAGCCATTATTATTCCAGACTTTGGGAGAGTTTTCAAAGGAAGATATATTGTTTTTATTAACGTCCTACTTAGTTGTGCATTCAAGCAGAATCAGTGTTTTCCACAGGGGAAATATTTCACAGGGGACGTCTTTCCAAGGCCCACTGTCTCTGGAGTATCTCTGTGACAGGCAGGTAAGAGACTCACCAAGTCCTGCTCTTCACCAGGGTTACACAGATGAGCCTCTGTCCAAGATCCTGTCACACGTAGAAGATGGGAATATTGTGCAGCTTGATCGCTGGAACCTCCAAGTGGAGCCAAACCCTGATGTGAACCCTGAAGAAAAGGATGAGGCAGCTGCTGACAAGGTGGGACACTTTCTCTCTGTGTTTGTTCTGTGCACTGTGGGTCTGAATTCTCCTTTCTCCCACTGGCTGAGGCAGCCCCAGCACTTAGGACTACAGCACTGGATTGGTGTTTCCTCTGCCTGCTTCAGTTCCTCTCCTCGTGGCTGTGACCCACAGCACTCTCGCAGTGACTCATGTAGAGATCAAAACCGAGTGTACACATCTAACTGTGTCCACAGATGTCCACAGCTTGCAACAGGTATAAGCCGAGTCCCCTCTGAGATTGCCTCTTTAGCAGAAATGCAGGTGATGGCAAGCATCTCAAAGAGCAGTGTGTCCTCTTGGGCCACATCCCTCTTTTGCAGAAATGCAGGTGATAGCAAGCATCTCAAAGAGCACAGTGGGCCACATCTCTTACCCTTAGTAGCCAGAGACCAGTCCATTGTCTCGGGCTGATGACCTCTATTTTCCTGGGTGGAAGGCAAGCAGGCTCCCTCCACCTTGTGAGCACCACACATGGCTCTGCCATAGCCGGACCTCATCTTTGCTGTGGCCACATGCTGGATTCCTTATTCCTTCTTCCTGTTTCAGCTTCCATTGGATGTCTTTAATAACTACTTCAGCCTTGGCTTTGATGCACGGGTGACGCTGGAGTTCCATGAATCCCGAGGTACAGGGGGTTGGCAGGGCTGGGGCAGGATCTGTGGTGGTGGAGTGCTCCAGAGGTGGGCCTGTAAAATATTCCTTGGGAAATGAAATGAGAGGATTGCCCCGGGTGAAAACTGAGGAGCAAGTGGAGGCTGCAGAGGGGCAAAGAGGGGTGCCTGCACGGGAAGAGAGCAGTGGGCTGCCTCCTGGCTGGGGCTGGCTGGAGAGATGTGTCTGGGAAGAGCTGGCAAGTGAAGTATTTCCATGTGCAGGCCAATGACCTGACTTTTTTTGCCTTTCCCTAGAGGCCAACCCAGAGAAGTTCAACAGCCGTTTTCGGAATAAAATGTTCTACGCTGGGGTGAGTGTGTGCAGGATATCTGAGCATGCCTTCATCGCAGCCTTAGCATCAGCTGCAGCACAGGCATGGCCCTGCCTCCTGTGTGCACCCTAAACTCCGAGTTTAGTATCCAAGTTACGTGGACCTTCACGTGTAGCCGAGCTGAGCCTCCCCAAAGCTGGAGAGCTGCTGGAGCAAGGCTGCAGCCCTGGGACTCTCAGCTCCTCTTTGGCTGCAAGCATGGCTGGCAGTACAGCCTGCTCTCTGGCCTGCCGTATGGTTGCTGTCTTGATCTCCTGCCACTATTGTTCTCGTTCTCTGGCTCGTGGTTGGTCACCCAGGCATGACCTCCCTGGAACTGTGGAGAGGCAGGCTGCCCCCTCCCTGCAGAGGAACAAGGAGCCTTTCTATAGAGTCCCTGCACTACTTTGGTCTTTTATTTTATATTCCCTCATGGATTATGCCACCATATGTTATCATGATTCATCTGTTCCCTCATCCTCTGTACAACTCCCTACCCAGGTGATTGGGTGACCAGTATATGAGCAGTGCTAAAGGGCAAGCGCTCTTCTCTTCACATCACTCTTGTTCGTGTCTCACTCCACCTTTGTACAGCTAAACCCAAAGGGGACCCTAGAACCTGGGTGTCAAAGGCCAAACTGTATCTCCTGGTGTCTCTGAATGGGGTCACGTTTCTGGACAGAGTCACATCAGTTCTGTTTTATGGTACTTCATGGAAGCTCGAGACTTAATTTGTCTCGTGTCTCAAGGTTTTTGTTGGAGGAGACCCACCTTGCCAGCTCTTACCTAAAGCCAAGACTGGGCTGGTGAGGGAATACCAGGACACCAAAGGTGCCTCAGTGTTTTTGGTAGGTAAAATAGCAAGAGGAAATGCATCAAGTTGTTTTGGGAGGGGGAGAGGAGAGGGCAGATTCTGCCAGTGAGCAAACAAGGAGGCCATTCGCACATTTCAGCAGCTGAGGTCTGAAGGTGGGTGCCGGTGTTCCTGGGTACCTGTTTTGGTGAAGCTCTGGGCACTAACACTGTCTCTTGCCTTGGCAGACAGCCTTCTCTGACTTCCTCACCGGGAGCTCCAAAGACTTGGCAAAGCACGTTAAGCTGGTTGTAAGTGTTCAGGGATGCTTGGGGCCGGGGAGGGGATGAGCTGTGGAGTCATGGGGAGCACTTCCTTGGTGCACTGAGTATCTCAGGGTTGGGGAGAGGATGTATTCCTAGGAGCATCAATTTCTCCTGGCCTGGAGGGCAGCCACTGTAGGAGGCCATTTTCAAGTGGGCAGGGTGGGTCAGGCAGTCTCTTACAAGCAGCCTTAACACCTCTGTGTTGTCTGCAGTGTGATGGGACAGACCTGACCTCCAAGATCCAGGACCTGAAGCCTCAGTGTCTGGTCTTCCTCAACATCCCCAGGTGAGCCCCATGTGTTGGGGCTGCCCTCATGTGTTGAGCTCCTCACACCCATGCTGAACTCTGCCCAGGTTCGGGGTGTCTGTTCATGCATCCTTCATCATCCCTTCTCAGGTACTGTGCAGGCACCATGCCCTGGGGCAACCCTGGAGAACACCATGACTTTGAGCCACAGCGCCATGATGATGGCTGCATTGAAGTTATTGGCTTCACGATGACATCCCTGGTGAGTTGATGCTGCTACTGGTTGTAGCTATGAACCAGGGCAGCAACTGGTTCCATTGACTGGCTGTCAGCCAGCCCACCAGCTCCACAGATTCTCTCCTGAGGAATTGTGGTGCTGGCCTATATGACAGTGTCTGCTCTCTGAAATTTAGGCAAGGTGCTCTCATATCCTGGTCTCTGTGAATCCCTTCCTGCTGAGATCAGGCCTGAGACCCCCAGAATTTGGTTCACTTGCACCATCTGCCTGGGGTGTTCCTCCATCCGCCCCTCAGTCTGTGCTTTTCTCTCACTTTGGGTCCTTTCACAGGCTGCCTTGCAGGTTGGTGGCCACGGAGAGCGGCTGTGCCAGTGTCGACAGGTGGTTCTCACCACGTCCAAAGCTATCCCCATGCAGGTAGATGGAGAGCCCTGCAAGCTGGCAGCTTCCTGCATCCACATTTTCCTGCGCAACCAAGCCAGCATGGTGCAGAAGACCAAGCGGCGCAACTCCATGCCTCTGCTTAACGAGTGGGTCCCTTAGATGAGTCTGACACTTCCTCTGAAGGGCAGGAGGAGTAGAGGGGGAAGGGCAGGACTGAGCCATCGCTCCCAGAGGCATTTTGATTGTCCCTCAAGGAGGGCTTGGAAGGGTCACAGAAGGACGGCCAAACCCTCTTGCTGGAGAGGCTGCTGGTGCCAAACTTCCCACTCCAGACTGTGCTCTTGCCTGGTTTGGAGGTGGAGGGGCAAGTGGATGAACACAAAGCAGGCTGTCGCTTTCTGATCCTTTCCCTTTTCCTTCCCCACGGCGTGCAGCCAGCAGCCGGTGCCCGAGCGGCTGCGGATCCGTGTGAGCCGAATCAGCATGCGTGACTATGAGGCACTGCACTACGACAAGGAGAAGCTCAAGGAAGCCTGTGAGTGACCAGCTAAGTCAGCCCCAGTCCCCGAGTCTGGCAGTGCCCTCATCTCAGCTCTGCGAGGTGGTGGGAGTGGTCCACAGGCTGCAACCTGAGTCGTGTCTGTGTCCTGTCGTGCAGCTGTGCCACTGGGGATCATCGTGGTTCCAGGAGACAGCGACCTGGAATTGTGCCGGACACAAATTGAGAGGCTGCAGGAGGTGAGCCTCTGCATGAGAAGTGGTCGCGGATGGATGTGGTGGATGGAAGGGCTCTGGGAAGGGATTTCTAAGCCTTTATGACCTGCATACACCAACACACGTGATCCTGCTTTTGGTAGCAGTTTACAGCTTGCCTTCACCACATGGTGGAGGCAGGATCCCAATCTGGAGGCTTGTTGTTTTCTGTTCTCTGACAGTTTCTTTCTCGCTATTGCTCTTCTGACCTTATTCGCCAGACGCAGAATGCCAGTGGCCCAGAAAAATTATGGGGCAGTGGAAAAGCCAGCACACATCCTATGGGGGCTATCACCCCCTCAGTGTTTGAGGAGGCCTTTCCTCTGTCCCTTTGTTTGCTGTGCTGTCTTCCTTCAGCTCTCTGCAGGCCCTGTGTTTGCTGGCACAGTTCTGACCTCCCAGGTGCCTGGATTAGAGTTGTCCCCGCTCCAGCTCTTTTCATTTGCAAGTATTAACTTCTGTGCCCCTGCCAATGTGCTAATGCATGTCCATGACATGCACAGGGGCCATGTAACCCTCCATCCTGATGAGCAAGTGCCTTCTGAGCCTGCAGTGTGTCTCCTGGTGCCACACTGCTCAGCCTGATTCTCGGCCAGAATACTGAAAAGACCTCACCAGTTAGGTGGCTCTTGTGCCTCAGGGAATCCCACCCAGCACATGCATAGCATCCTGCAGTGCTGAGGTGCAGAGCTGTTTGCTCAAGCTGGCACATAAGCTCCTTGCTCTGCCTGCTTGTCCCCTGCCCACTTTTTGCCCAGGCACTGGTGAGGGCACTCAGGTGGACACGTGGCTAGGAGCTCCCCAACTCAGAGGGTAATGCTTTCCTGTGGCATCAGCCTGGCAAACCAATGTCTGTGCAACCTCCTCCACCTCAAATCTGTGTATTGAGGTTGGTGTTCCTCATGGTTTACCTCTTCTCTCTCCTTGGACAACCACTGTGCTCTGGCCTCAAAGCAGGGCAGGAACCTTGTCCAGGCGGTGTGTGAAGCTAGGTGTAAAGCAGCAGCAATGGGGTGAGAGAGAGGCTGGGAGGGGTGAACCCAGACAAAGGCTGTAACAGCACACCTTGCCTTTCTGCAGGATTTCCCTCCGCAGCTCTCTGCTTTAGAGCATCTGCTCTGTCAGGTGTGTACGGCCTCACTTCATCCCCTGGGCCCATCTGTCATGTCCACCGTGCCAGTCTCCTGGGCTCATCTCCTAGCACTTCTCTCTCCAGTCACCTGGCATGTGTCAGCTCCAGTCTGTCCCATACTGATGCCATCAGTGTGTGCTGTGCCTGTGCTCAAGTTCTCCTTTCCATCTAAGTGCCTGTGGTCCTCAATACCTGCAAAGACCTCCCAAAGCAGGAGGGGTGCTCTGGGCAGGGATGTGGATGCTAAGAGACAGAATTTTACTCTCCTCTTTTTTCATACAGGAGGGAGATGGAGCGAAACCAAAGACGCTGTCATCCCAGAAGCTGTCACCCAAGTGGTGCTTCCTGGACTGTGAGTATCATTCTCCTGTCAGAGTGCTGACTGTGTCTGACCATGTGCTAGCAAGGTCCTTTGGTTTGCCATCTCAGTGGAGGTAGAGGATGGAGATCCATGCAGCAGGAAAGACGCAAGGGTTATTGATGTGTTAGAAACCATGGAAGAGGCTGAGGGTGGTTGTGTAATAATTAGGGCTTCTCACCCCATAAAGGTGGTGGGATCAACAGCCCAGCTGAAGTGCATCTACACCAATGAATGCAGCATGTGCAACAAACAAGGAGCTGGAAGCCATTGTGCAGCAGGGAAACTGTGACATAGTTACCATCATGGAAATGTGGTGGGATGACATACAAATGACATGACAGGATCACCTGTGAAATGCATGAGGGAAAGGTTGTGGGTGTTTGCCATCTAGACATTAGAAAAGCCTTTGACACAGTTTCCCACAGCATTCTCCTGGAAAAACTGGCTGCTCATGACATGGAGAGGTGTACTTTTCATGGGGAGAAAGCTGGTTGGGTGGTGGAGTTCAGAGAGATTTAGTGAATGGTGATCAAATCCAATTGACAGCCAGTCACAAGTGCTGTTCTCCAGGGCTTAGTATTTGGGCCTGTTCTGTTTAGTGTCTTGATCAATGATCTGAGTGAGTGGATTGAGGACCCTCTCAGTAAGTTTGCAGCCCACACAAAGTTGGGCAGGAGCGTTGACCTGCGTAGGAAGGCTCTACAGAAGGACCTGTACAGGCTGGATTGATGGGCCACGGCCAACTGTATGCTGTTCAACAAGGGAAAGTGCCAGGTCTTTCACTTCAGTCACAACAGCCCCATGCAATGCTACAGGCTTGGGGTGCAGTGGCTGGAAAGCTGCATAGTGTAGAAGGACCAATAGGTCAGCAGTCTGGTGAAGATGAGCCAGCAGTGTGCCCAGGTGGTCAAAGAGGCTGACAACATCCTGACCTGTATCAGGAATAGCAGGAATTGGGAAGTGATTGTGTCCCTGTAGTCAGCATTGGTGAGGCCACAATCTCAAATACTGGGTTCAGTCTCGGGCCTCTCAACACCTCAACGAGGACATTGAGGTGTTGAAGTGTGTCTAGAGAAGGGCAACACAGATGGCAAAGGGTCTAGAGCACAAATCTTACAAGGAGCAGCTGAAGTAACTGAGGTTGTTCAGTCTGGAGAAAAGGAGGCTGAGGGGAGACCTTGCTCGCTATGACTACCTGAAAGGAGGTTGTAGTGAGGTGAGAGTTGGTCTCTTCTCTCAAGTAACAAGTGAGTAGACAGTAGGAAAGAACCTCAGGTTGTGCCAGGGGTAGGGTTTAGGTTGAATATCGGGAAAGAATTCCTCGCTGAAAGTATTGTTAAGCCATGGAGCAGGCTGCCCAGGGAAGTGGTGGAGTCTCCATTGCTGGAGGTGCTGTAGATGTGGTGCTTATGGACATGGTATAGTGGTGGATTTGGAAGTGCCAGGTTTACAGTTGAACTCTACGATTTTAAGTATTTTTTCCAGCCAGAGCAATTCTGTGATTCTATGAATGTGGGAGGTGAGGGGACAGTACCCCCATTTTCAAAAAGAGTAGGACAGAGGGAACTACAGGTGAGTCAGTCTCACCTCTGTGTCCGGTAAGATCATGGAGCAAGATCCTCCTGGAAGCACTGCTGAGACAGGAGAATAGTGAAGAGGTGATTGGGTCCAATCAGCATGGCTTCACCAAGGGCAGATCCTGCCTGACAAACCTGGTGGCCTTCTACAAACAGGTCACAACATGAATAGATGAGGGATGAGCAACTGATGTCATTTACCTGGACCTGAGCAAAGCCTTTGACACTGTCCCACACCACATCCTGGTCCCCAAGCTGGTGAAACACGGGCTTGATGGGTGGACCACCAGATGGATAAAGAACTGGCTTGATGGCCACACCCAAAGAGTGGCTGTCAATGGGTCCATGTCCAAGTGGAGACCTGTGACAAGCAAAGTCCCTCAGGGATCAGTCCTGGGACCAGTCTTGTTCAACATCTTTGTGGGCGACATGGACACAGACATTGAGTGCACCCTCAGCAAGTTTGATGATGACACCAAGCTGTGTGGTACAGCAGACAGGGATGGCAGGGATGGCATCCAGAGGGACCTGGACAGACTGGAGAGGTGGGCACAAGCCAACCTCATGAGGTTCAACAAGACCAAGTGCAAGATCCTCCATTTGGGTCGAGGCAATCCCAAGCACAAATACAGGCTGGGTAGTGACTGGCTGAAGAGCAGCCCTGAGGAGAGGGACTTGGGGTTGTGGTGGATGAGAAGCTCAACATGAGCCAGCAGTGTGCACTTGCAGCCCAGAAAGCCAACCAGATGCTGGGCTGCATCAGGAGAAGTGTGGCCAGCAGGTCGAGGGAGCTGATTCTCCTCCTCTGCTTTGCCCTGGTGAGACCCCACCTGGAGTGCTGCATCCAGTTCTGGAGCCCCTATTACAAGAGGGATGTGGACATGCTGGAGTGTGTCTAGAGAAGGGCCAGGAGGATGATCAGAGGGCTGGAGCACCTCTGCTATGAGGCTGTCACAGACTGAAAGAGTTGGAGCTGTTCCGTTTGGAGAAGAGGAGGCTCCCAGGTGACCTTATTGTGTCCTTCCAGTATCAGAAAGGGGCCTATAGAAAAGCTGGGGAGGGACATTTTAGGCTGTCAGGTAGTGACAGGACTAGGGGTAATGGAGCAGAGCTGGAGGTGGGGAGATTCAGATTGGATGTGAGGATGAAGTTCTTCAGCATGAGAGTGGTGAGAGCCTGGAATGGGTTGCCCAGGGGGATGGTTTGGACCACTTCCCTGGAGGTGTTTGCAGCCAGGCTGGATGAGGCTCTGTCCAGCCTGATCTAGGGTAGGGTGTCCCTGCCCGTGGCAGGGGGGTTGGAACTTGATGATCCTTGTGGTCCCTTCCAAACCTGACTGATTCTATGTTTCTATGACAGACCCTTAGTGACAAGTCACTGAGCCACGTGAAAGCTGAGATGTGTGGATGTTGGGGTCTTTGCAGCCAGTGCTTTCCAGCAGTGCTTTGGCCCAGGCTGGGTCTCTGGCTGGTGACCATGAGTAGAGCAAAGGATATCTGCTTCTTTTGCCTACAGAGCTGACTGCAGCTTAGCTGCCTTTGTCCCATCACTGCGACACTGCTGGGGTTGCTCTCCTGTGTCAAGCAGGCAGGGGGCCCCATGGCTCCAGCATGCTGGGGCTGAGGCTCACTGTGAACATCCAAGTACTGTGCGAGCAGGCTCCTCCTCGGACTCCAGAGGCTGCTCCTCCCCTGTCTGAAAGTAGTTTTCTCCTCTCCCTTTGCCTTCACTGACCAAGAGGCTCCAGAGCTCTCCCTTTGTACCTGGAAGCTGGCTAAGTGACTGCTGGTGACACTTCATCTCCCTGACCTTTCAGCAGAGCACGGCCGTGGGCTGCAAAGCCTCATGCTGAGCAGAGAGGATGTAGCTTCTACCTTCAGGGTTGTAGCCCTGCATGCAGGGCTGCTGCTGCTCCCAGGTGTTGCTACCAGAACTGCTGTACCAAGACACTTTTCTTTCCTGCCAGTCTCCCAGAAGTAGGTTCTGGACTCAGGAAAATGTGTCAGGAAAGAGGCCTGAGCTTAATTTCCCTCTCTGAAAAGAATTCCCCAACTATCCAAGGTTGGAGCAGCCTCACCTTGGTAGGCACCAGCAACCTGGTGGGACACAAGGGAAACACCACTCTGCTTGGAAATCCACTTACCCTGGCACTGTGCTCTTACTTGTCCTGCTCTCCATTTGTGAGTCCCTAAGTCCCTGGGAATGGTGGCTGTGAGAGTCTGACTCCAGCACAGCAGTGATGCTGGAGCTTCTCTCTCATTGTGGTGATCTCTCCCCTGAGGAAGAGGGATGATCAAAGGGATGCACTCCCTTTGCAAGCTACCAGCAACAGGCTGGAGGTTTGTTTGAAGGTCTCCTGACATTCTAGGTGATGAAGGCTCGGACCTACAGCTGATAGTGGTATATTCTGCTGTGTCTGTCGGTCACAAGCTCTCACATGGCTTCATGGTAGACCATGGCACCTTACTCAATCAAATCATTGGAAAGCTGAAGTCCCTCTTCTCCTGGCCCTGCTTAGTGCCCCATTTCTCAGTGCTGTGCAGAAGGTGCACCATGTTAAATTGGAGCAGTTCCTCACCTGGTGCAGGGGTGTTGGAACTAGATGATCTTTGAGGTCACTTCCAACTTAAATCATTCTATGAACCTGTGAGTCTATGACTGCTGAGATGCACAGCTGTGAGCTTTGCCTGCTCAGGACAGTACTGGAACATCTCAAAGTCCCCAGAAAGGCTATGCATCACCTAGGCATGTTCTCACTTCCCTGCCAGGAGTCACTGGGGAGGAGATACCAGCAAAGATGTCCTGCATGCAGGGTGTGTAGGCCCAAAGGGCTGCCTCCTTGCGTAAAGGGTCCTGAAGGGAAGGGGCTGCTCCTGGTCAGAGGGTGCTCTTCATTTTGCTGTGCCCTCCGTGCAAGACATGAAGTGACTGGAAACTTCACTCTCCAGTCCAGTTCCAGTCCTCTTGGTGGGAGAAAGTGTCTGTCTCCTTCATCTCCAGCAAGAATGACCCTGTCTCTCTCTGTCTTACAGCAACCACAGCCGATCGGTTCTACAGGATAGACCGTGCTCAGGTGAGTGGAGTCTCATTTTCCACCATCAGAATCCTAGTGGGAGAGTGCTTTGGTGTCCCATGTTCTGGCAGGCTGACAGGCAAACTTAGCCTCAGGGACACACAGGTCTTGCACTGCTGCCCTGTCCTATGGCATCCCCTGAGGGATGAGTCTAGCCCATGACCAGCCCCAGCACCTCCAGCTTCCTGTAGGAAAGGGAGGATCCATGGGTACACAGAGACTTGGGGTGGGTACTTCCTGCAGGACTATACAGCAGAGCAGGTAAGGAATAGCAGCATAGCAAGACCGGCCAGGGGACGCACCAACTAAGGTAATTTTACCCAGTATTAAATACTTTCCCTAATGATCTAGAGAGGAGGATATAGAGGTAAGGGGTACAGGTCATCTGCTAAGTTGTCAGGCAATAGAAAGCCTGAAGAGGACAAGAAGATGCAAAGGCTTTCCAGGCATAGGTCCCAGAGCAACCATTACTCTGCTGAGCAAGTGAGTGGGCTACAAGGTATGAAATAGGAGGGAATGGAGCTATGCAGAAGTGGGTCTTGCTTCTGAAGGGAGCTGACCTGTGTTTTTCAGGAGCACCTCAACTATGTGACAGAGATCTCTCAGGATGAGCTCTATGTATTGGACCCAGAGCTAGTGATCACCCAGACTGTAGGCACCTCTCCTGCCATGCCTGACCTCGTGGACTCTTCTGCCACACCTACTGAGCACCATTTTGCATTCCCCTCATCTTCTTCCTCCTCCTCTCCTGCCCCCAGGTGAGTCTGGAATGGGGGTGCTGGAGCTCAGGAAAGATGGGCAGTGATGGGAAAGCCATCACAGCATTGATACCTGGGCCAGATTACCGCTGAGGTCCCTGTAAGCAAGCAAGAATTCAGTCCTGACTTAGACCAAGGGGTGAGATGCCACTTTGTCCTCTGCTCTTCTGCCAGTGCTGTTGGGTGCAGTGGGGCATCACCAGGTGGCTCAGCCCTGGGGTCACACTCCAGTACCAGGTCTGTGAGGCAAAGGGCATGGATATCTTTCAGCTCAACAGAGGTATGAGTGAGCAATGGGTCTGAGGCTGACAGTAGAAACGGGAATGGGCATGGAGGAGACCCCAGATTAGGGAGAAAGCAGATTGCATGTCCAAAGAGCCCGCTTCTCTTGCCTGATGGACCAATGCCACAAGCAGGCTTTTCCACAGCCATCCCTCTACCTGCAGCTTGTCTTTCTGGGTGATCTGCTGTCAGGACTGGCAGGATTAGTTTCACCTCCTCTTCTTCTCTTTCAGTACTGAGCCTGAGTGCTGCCCCCCACCCAAAGGTGAGTCCCACCCCACTCCCTGTGACACCTCCTCTCAGGTTCCACTCTTTTAGGTCTCCACCATGGGGTTTTTTTTGCCTGTCCTTTCCCTGTGTGCAGGCAGGAGCCTTGCTGCCCATGAGGTTAGGTGGGAGCGTGGATCATTGCAGGCAAGTGACCACAGAAGTGGGCAGGAACAGCCTGGCCAGGTTCCTTCCCAGCTCTACTGTGCAAGAAATGAGGTGGTGAGGGATTAATCCCCAGCCTTTGGAGCTAAGTGCTGCAGGCTGGGTTAAGGGGGATGTCTCTGCCAGGGCTGGCAGGAGCTGGAGAGGTGAGAACACAAGGTCAGCAACCTCACCAAGCTGAGCAAATGGAAAGAGTTTCCTGGAGCTTGAGCGGAGCCCAGTGCCTGGAAGTGTGAGTGAGTCATGGGTGAGAGGCGTCTTGGCCACTGGCTGCTGCCCAGGAGGTCTGCTCCCAACTTCCATCACAAGTCATCCTACCCGTGGGCAGAGACTGTTTCCCCTGAACATGCACTTCCCTGGGTCTGAGAGGTCTGTCTGTGACCCCAGAAATGTGATGTCTCACTCCTTCCCCTGGCTTCTTCCTTACGTGCCTGAAGGTGGTTGAGACATGTTAGACCAGTCTGACCAAGGAGTTAGCACCTCAAGGAGCTCACACTATACCCTCAGCTGACTGCTTCATGCCTCCTATGCCCAACCCTTGGCTCCAGCTTGACTTGTGTGATGGTTTGGGAGTTACCCTCCCCTCCACATGTTTGAATTCACCCAGACTAGACTCAGCTGGCTGGAAGTTAAGGAATGAAGCTTTATATTCACAGCTTAGCACAGTATACCAGCAGATATTTACAACACATTACAAATATTTACAGCTGCATACAGTAAAAAGGTAATACAGAAACACAATGCCCCCCCAGAGATCAGAGTCCCCAAGAGGGGTTCTCAACCACCCTTCTACCTTCCCCCCACCCTCTAATCTTATCTCAGAATCTACCTTATGTGCAAGGTAAACAGGTAAGATCAACCAAGGGGGTTAGAAGCAGAATCGATTAGTTGGGTTACACAGATGTAGCTAGAAGGCAAGGAAAGGGAGAGACCAACAGCCAGAGCTCAGAGCAGAGCAACTCCATCTTATCTATGTTTATGTCCTTGCTTTTATACATCTCAGTAAACCTATGAGCGAAGTAGACATCACCACTGTTTTCTTTTTACAGCCTATAATCTAATTTCTCTTATTAAAATATTCCAATTAGCTTCAAACCAGCACAACTTGTCTGACTCAGACCCATCTCCCTTCTTTGCAGATGACCTTCTGATAGAAGCTGCCAAGAGTGGCAACTTCAGCAAGGTAGGCACTCCTGTTGTGCAGTGAATCAGCAGCCAGTGCTGTCTCTGGGCAGCCCCCCACCCCAGCCAGCTCAGCTGATGTACCCCTCCCTGGGCTATGGGAAGCCCAGCCAGCTGTGCTCCTTGACTGCCTTGGAGCAGCTCCTGCTGTGACAGCCTTTCTCCAGGAGTAGTGGCTGGAAACCACGCAGGTTCCTGGAAAGAAGCCCTTTTCCTCTCCTGTGAGACAGGGAAGGAAGGGTCTTGGTGGCACGGCTGAGCTGGGCAAAGCTCCCTGCCATGCAGATATCCACACAACCTGCTGGGTACTCCAGGGACATGATGGTGGGGCTTGGTGATTTAAAGATTGAAGGCATGGAGCTGGCTCATCCCAAGCCATCTGGCAATCCTGTAGTTCCAGGAGCTGCACCAGGCTGGAAGAGACCTGATGGTGCGAGACTCTTCGGGCCAGACTGTCCTGCACCATGCTGTCAAATCAGGGAGCAAGGACATCGTCAAATACATCATCGAGAACGGTAAAGTGGGGCCAGCAAAGGAGCCCAGCAGCCAAAAAATCCCAGCCCTCAGCTTGGAGTGGGTGCTCCTGGGCTTAGATGCTTTCCCTCTGGGACCGCTTTATCATCCTGGTGTGTGGGCTCTCCCTGGCATGTCTGCCAGTACTGGGGTGCCTCCATGGCTGTTGCTGCATCCTGACAGACACCAGCACATCTCTGGGAAACATTTATCCATGTCCTACTTCTGCCTTCAGGGCAGCTGACCTGTTGTTTTTGGCAGCCCCCACAGAAATGCAGGCTGCTTTGTTTATATTTAGGTACTTGCCTGTAATAAATCCACAACTCTCCTTCCCTGGGCTCAGCTGAGCTCAGATGCTGTTGCTGGCTCAAGTGCTTTTGGAGCCAGAACCTTTGTAGGCAGCATGGAAATAACAGCCCCTATGGAAAGATGCAGAGTGCTTCTGGGGAGAAAGTGAGTCTGTGTCTGCCGTGCAGCCAGGTCTCACTCACCCTGCATTGTCTTTCTCTTCACAGCCCCCTCAGAAATCCTTGATGCCACGGAGGAGAAGAAGTAAGTTGCTGACTGACTGACTTGCTGGCCAGACCCTCTGTGAGGGATCAGCCATCTGAGCACTGACCAGATAGCCTTGCCTTAGCTAGCAGCCACGGTTCCCAGTCCACTCTGGACTGACCATCCTCGAGTAGCACCCCCTCCTCCACCAGCGATGCCTGCACAAGCATGCAACCAACCGTCAGCTCCTGAATTGCTGTCCCTTGCTGCCACCCACACATGCTGCTTGTCCCCATTTACGGGGCACATCTCACATCTCCTGCTTTCTCCTCAGTGGTGAAACCAGCTTGCACCAGGCTGCAGCCTTACGCCAGCGCACTATCTGCCACTACATCGTGGAGGCCGGGGCTTCCCTCATGAAGACGGACCTGCAGGTGACAGCAGAGGGCTGGCAGTGGGGCTTTTAGGGCAGGGCCAGCAGGAGAGCAGAGCGAGGGCGCTTTGGCTGGGGTCTTTGGCAGCCACGGAGGAGCCGACTTGAAGCACCCGTGCTTGCCAGTGGAGCCCAGCTGCAGAGGGGTTAAATCCCTCTCCTCCCGGTGCTTCTCTCTCTGTTGTTTTATTAAATTGGAAGCGAGGGGATGGAATGTCTCATCCCCATCTCCCCCTTCCCACCCTCCGGGGTCAGATCAAGGACATCCTTGCTGCAAGTTCCCTCCCATCTGCAGGGCTCCCTGCCCCCACGGCTTCTGGTGGCTTTGATGGGTGTGCTGGGAGCTCCTCTCCCAGAGTGAAGGTGTCCTGGAGGCAGTGGGAGCAGGCAGGGGCAACCCTTTCTCTCCAGTGCCGAGTTGGTGCCCAGAAGTTGTCAGTCCCAGCAGAGGAGTCACAGGAAGAGGGCTTGAAGCTGTGTTTTGGTACAGGAGGTGGTCACATCTGGAGGCTTGGAAATGATAGGCTGTAGCGGAAGAGATGTAGAGCAAGCCAATAAGGTGCAATCCTTGGGTCTGGGACGTGGGGCAGGAGCCCAGCTGATAGGTGCAAACTTGCTGAGGCCAGTGAAGGTTGGGGGCTACCTCAGACAATGTGCAGCCCCGTTGCCAGCTGCCATGGAAATGCTGTACAGACAATCTCTGGCTCCCCATCACTCCTCCTTGGTCCTGGTTAAGGCTTGGGCCATGCACAGTGCCCACACTGGGACTGGCCTGGCTGGAGATTCAGCTGACAGGCAGGGAGAGAGGACATCTCTTGGGGCATGGCTTCTCTCTGCTCCCATCCCTCTCATCTGCCTGAAGGAGAGGAGTGGCTCCCAACCTGCCAGCACAAAAAGGAGCCCCACTCAGGAGCAATGCCCACCCTGATGCCTGCCCTGGCGAGTGGGGCTTGTGCATGCTTGCCCAAACACCTGCCTGGGCCTGTAGCTGTCTGGGACCCCTCTGTGCTGGCCATGCCTGTGCTGTGGGTCACAGCCTGCCTGCACAGGTGGGAACCCACCCCTCTGGAAAGCCCAGCCTGAGACCTGCAGCAGGGCTAGGGGAAGCTGATCTTGCAGCGGTGAGAGAGGCCAAGCCTTTAGCAGCTGGCGCGTCTCAGCCCGGCCGGGCAGAGGGGCCCGGGCAGCTCCAGTTTCAGGCTGTGGGTAGGCAGCACTGCAGCGGGGCTGCTGCAGGGGGGCAGGAAAGAAACTCAATTCCTCCTCTGGTGTTTCCCCTACTTGGTTAAATGAGCACTTGCATCCAGGGACTGTAGGGAGGAGGCCCCCGAGGAGAGCTGGCACAGAAGCGCAGAGCAGTCTTGTTCTGCCTGCCTCTGTGCCTTCTGTGGGGCTGTGTGTAGGGCTGTGGGATGTGCCCAGTCTTAGGCTGCACATGCAAAAGAGGGGCTTTCTCCATGCATGGGTGGGCTTTTTTGTCCACAGCCACATCCAGACCTGGCAGAGGTGCAGCATGTCTGACCATTGTTGCTTCTGGAGGGTTGCCCTGGAGGCCCTGGCACCCCATCACAGCCACTCATGCCCCACTGTTTACCAGGGGACAAGCTGGGCAGGCTGTGCATGCCTTCCAGGGCCAGTTTTCAATGGCAGAGGCAGAGTGCCAGGTTTCTGTGGCCTTTCTTAGCAGCATGGCAGAGCTTGAGCGCTTGGTGAGGAGAAGCGAGGAGCAGGGGGAGGGAGGAGGGAGAGGAGATGGAGCTGGGAGCTGTTAACAGATTTGCTTTTTATGGAGTGCAGGAGTTCATTAGTGGACACAGTCCAGATGGCTGCAATAAGCTGGTGAAATGTGATCCTCCTCCGGGAGCCAAAGCACTAGCCAGGCTGCTGGGGGAAGGAGGGGGTTGGTATTCCAGGGCATTCCCCAGACATACCCCTCATTCCTCACCCTCCCCTGCCTGCCTTCCCAGCAGCAGAGAAGAGCAGGTCATCGGGACCAACCTTTGTTTGCTCTCAGAGGGCTGGCGATGGCAAGTCATGGGGACCAACCTTCCTCTCCTCACAGGGGACTCATTGACGGCAAGTCATGAGGACCAACCTGTGTCTCCTCGTGAGGGCAAGTCATAAAGACCAACCTTTGTCTCGTCTCAGGGAGCTGGTGATGGCCAGGGCAGTCTCTGCCCTGGCCCATGCCAGGGAATGGTGACCCTTCAGGGGATAGCTTCCAGCACTGCAGCAAAGACAAACTCCCCAGGAGTCTGCTTTAGCTCCATGGCGAGCGCATGGACGTTAAGCTACTGCTTGCATTGGCTATGGGCTTTGCTGGACCCAGCTGCAGTCATGTTTTCAGTGGGGGGATAGGGGCTGCTGAGGCAGCATTTAGGCAGTGCTCAGCTCTGACATCTTTTTCCTCCTCTGTGCAGGGAGACACCCCCAAGCACCGGGCTGAGAAGGCAAATGACCCTGACTTAGCTGCCTACCTCGAGAACCTACAGCACTACCAGATGATCCAGCGCGAGGACCAGGAGACAGCTGTGTAGTGCTCGGTGTGCCTTAGCCCAAGCCAGCTCAGGCAGGATGAGGACAATTGCCAACTGGCAGAGCTGTGAATTTGGCCCAGCCCTCCCTAGATGTCAACCTGGTTCCCCAGAGGAGATGGAGACAGCAGAGCTCTGCCCCAGGTTGGGTTGGGACTCTGTTTATGAGGACAGTGAGTATTTGGGGCTTTGAAGCCTGGCTCTTTGTGTGTGTCCCCTCTTTGCCCCTTATCTGCCAAGTTCCCTGACCTAGATGAACTCTATCCCACAGCCTTGTTGGGCCAGGCTAGGCTGAAGTCCCCCGTCACCCTTGTGCACAGGAGTGATGCCAGTGCCCCCTCCACGGGCTCCTACTTGTGATCCTTGTGGGATATTGTTGCTGACTCCCTTTCTACAAGCAGTGTCCCTTCCTTAGATGTTTGGCCAGGTTCATGTCCTGTTCCTCCTCTCCTGTCTGGCACAGGTGCAGGAGGAACAGGCTGTGTGAGTAGACATCAGAGGCTGTGTGCCTCAGACTTTGCCCCAAGGGAAGCACCGTGACTTGCTGCCCCTGCCTCTTTGTCTCCTGTTGATTTGAGGTTGCCCCAGTTCTCTGTTGCTCTGCCAGGGCCTTCTGCTGGAGGCAAATCCTTGGTGTATCTAGCCCTTCTTTGGAGACTGGGAACTCCTGCATCTGGAAGCAGGGCAGCCACTGCCCTTACTGCTCAGCTAGTCAGAAGTCTGGCCCAGAACAGGGATGACATGGAGGAAGGCTACCTGGCCCTCCCACCATCCTTCTCTCTGCAGCCCGTGGTAAGGCAGCTTGCATGCCCAGTGTCTGCTGGGCATCACTTCATGAGTCCACTGCATCACATAGCCAGGGTGGAGAGCTGCACTTGACATCCCCCAAACAAGGTGCAGGGCTTTTTAGGGAAAACCTGGGAGCTTGCACAGCCCATACACAAGCTCCTTGGGCAGACCACCAACTTGCCCTCTCCAGTTTTAGCAGAAAGAGGGATTTTAATGCATAGGAACTGTCAAGGCCCCCAGCCCCGAGTCATGCCTGCAGTGGAATGGCATTTCACCTACCACCTGCCCTGGGGCATAAGACACCACGACCAATATTTTCTGCTGATGCTGTGGGTGCTGAGCATCCATGGAAGTGTCAAGCAAGCTCTTCAGCAAGGCTTTGGCAGAACTGACTGTCTCTGGGTCCAGGAGGTACCAGCAGAAGAGGAGAGCTGCTGACTCTGCAGACCTTCTTGGCACATTTGGATTTGGTTGCAAAGCCTAATGCTGCTTGCAGCTTGGGTCCCAGGAGAGGATGCTGCCGCCACATGGGGTCTGTGTGATCCCACCTGTGCTCGTACCTGGCAGTGCCCACTGGGTAGTGCTGGGTGGCACCGTTTTCATCCCTCCTGCTACCAATACCAAAAAAAAAAGGGTATGAGGTTAGTGCAGAGAACTGGAATACCCTTCAGGCTTTCTGGCCAGTGGGTAGAGTTCCCCTGGAGAACAGGGGATACTCTGATGGGGAGCAAAGGCACAGGGCAGTGCCAGGGGCCAGCAGCAATATTGGCAGTTAATAATAACAGCATCCCAGTGCATTCAGAACTGGGATGCTTCAACAGTGCCTGGAGTTCCCCTCAGCACTGCTTGCAGGCCACTGACAGACAAGATGCTTGTCATCTTCTCAGAGGTCTGAACAACTGCCCCGCCCCAGCCTGGCCCAGAGGTGTTTACAGCCCCAGCTTCCCCTTTTCTGCCTGGTTTGTATCTTCCCTTATAGTTTTTGTACAGGTAGTTGAGAGACACACTGTCCCCCTCCCCGCCTGGCCCCTCCGTGCACACGTGAGCTGAGTTGCTGTGCAATTCCAAGCCTGGTTTGTATTCTGGCAAAGGCGGGTGGGGGGGTGTTGGTTGCCCTGCCCGTGGAGGGCTCTGGGGTTCTGTGCAATACCTGAGTCTGTGTTTCCTAGATGCTGTTGTAGGACTGTATTTTTGTAACTCTGTGAGGGTGCTGGCTCCAGCAGGCCCAAGGCCTGGTGCAAGCCTGCATTCCCATTGCTTTTCAACTTGGACTGTTTGGATGTTGTTGTTTCTTGCCATTGAAATAAAGAGATGGGTGTTTTAGTTCCTGGCTCTCACTTCATCTGCAAGAATGGGATGGGCACTGCACCTGTGGTGCATGCAAGGTTGTATCTCGAGACCTCTGCTCCTGTAATGACTGGAGGTACTCTTGGGACTTCCCTGCTGTGCCAGATCCTTGCCCACTTTCCTGCACAGCAGCCCTCTGGCACAGTTGCTGGATACAGAGTCTCTGTCTCAAGGGACCCTCTCCCCCATTCTGTGGCATACATTGATACTCAGCGTAATGTGGGAGAGGGAGAATGCACACTGCCATCCCAAGTGATCCAGAAGGACTTGGAAGTACAAGCCAGGAGCTGGCAGTCTGCTGTTCCTGCCCTGCTCTCGTTCCTCTGTGCAGCTATTGGTGGATACTACAACAGCATGCAGCCTCCAGATCACAAAATGTTTCTGTTGGCCTTGTTTTCTGGTGAGCTGTCCCCAGCCGTGCTGCTCTGCTGGGGGTGAGCCATTTGGTCATCTCTTGCTGTCCATTCCCAGTTCCAGAAGAGAGCTTTGGAATCCTGCCTCCAGGGCTGAGCACTGGGGTTGCAGCGCAAGGCTGGGATTATCTCCACTGGTGCAGTGGGAGGACTGCTCTCTGATTACAAAAGCAGGGGATTAGAGATGCTTCTCCTTCCAGCCCCAGACTCCTGAGGATGACTGAGGCCAACACCACCTCTCCTGCAGAGCTTCCTCTGCAAAACAGAAGCCATTGCTCTGCCAGCAGCAAGCTGGTGAGGGAGCCGGAGGTGGGCACAATGGATGATGGGGTGCTGTAGCTTAGACTGTACCAACCTGTTGCCTCCTCCTCCCGGCCAGAGAAGCAACCTCCTTCCATGGCTGATTGTCCCTACCACCCCAGACGCATCTTTTTCATTGTATTCAGGCTTTCAGCTCATGCCCAAGAGCTAACAGTGGGGGTCTGTAGAGGGTGTAATTGTATTCAGCCTTTATGGGACAGCCCAGGGACCAAGTATGTGTGTGACTAGAATCATTGAATCGTAGACTGGTTTACGTTGGAAGAAACATCAAAGATCATCCAGTTCCAACCCCCCTGTGCCATAGGCAGGGACACCTCCCACTAGATCAGGTCGCTCAAGACCTCATCCGGCCTGGCCTTGAACACATCCAGGGAGGGAGCAGCCACAACCTCCCTGGGCAACTAAGGAGGAGGGAGCCTGCTCTGCTCCAGTGCTCAGGCTCTGGCATGCTGGCACTTGGCCCATATGTGAAGAAGACCATCAGTAACCATGGCAATGTGAGTTTTCCAGCATCAAATTTATGGCGAGGAAGACCAGTGATCCCCAAACATGATTGCTAGAATGAGGGGTGTTATGAAGGGGATGGTCTGCCTTTTGGGGAAGAATCCTGTCCTTCTCTCTGAAAGTTCAGCACTCCCCTTTATTTTTTTTCAGCTGGGAGATCTGAGGGTCTGTCTGGCCTCCTGTGGCATAGAAACATTCCTGAAGGTGTCTACATGTGGTGCATGTGTGCAGGCCAGGGGAGGCTATGCAAGCCCAGCCCCAGATAAACAGAGGTGGGGTGACAGCAGATGTCCCTGTGAATGATTACCTGCTACATGCCCTGCTCTGCAACTGGGAACAAGGAAAACATTCCCCTCATGCTGAACTGTGTCCCCAGCACTGGCATGGCACACCCTCCACTAACAGTGCCCTAAGGACCAGGCTTTGACTGGAGATGAAAAATGCGGAGCCGATGTGCCTCGAGTTACCTTGTGACGCTTTTAGAGGTAAAAAGCTTGAGTTAAACAATTGCAGGGAAACGCACCTGGGTTGGTCACGCTCTGTCTCCTCCCTCCTTCCCTCAGCATGAGGCCCCTTTCTGCAAACACGGCCTTCTGCTGCTTGTTTGACCTGGGGAAGGAGCTGTTCCCCCCTCTGCATCCTTCAGAAATGGCCCGAAGGGATCAAGTACAGCCACTACTGAGAAGGATGTGCACCAACGCATCTCTGTGCTCCCACACAGCTAGCATCTCTCTCCAAGCCCCCAGAGCAAGCAGGCTGCAGGAGGGCAATGGGAACTACTGGAAATGGAGGAAGGAGTGAAAATTTGCACATAGCTTCACCATACCTTAGGCTGCTCTGCCCTGGGGACTCGAGTGAGATCTCTGGCTCCTGGCCAGAGCTAGATGAAGAAAAGCAGCAGCACTTACCCCATTCTTAGCTCTAACAGCTCCATCAGGCCCCTGGTTTGCTCATCACAGTCCTGTAATTCAGACTTGCAAACCTGATGCTACTGAGCCTTAGCCAAAAGCAGCAGACTTAAGCCCTTCCTCTTCTCCAGGACTGAAGGAGGGAAGATGACATGTTTCCAGCATTGTCAGCCCTCTTCAAAACCTGTGCAGATGTTCAGGAAACTGCCGGCAGAGTGTGAGTTAAATGTAGGAATCTCTTGGAAAGCGACTCCTGGTTGTGAGGCAGCTCATAAAAAACAGCCCACTCCAACGCCACCTGTGGAAGCCCTGCTCTGAGCCTTCCTTCAGGGTAATGGGTAAGCCCCATTCTTCTGGCACGACAACCGTGTTTCTGACTGGTAACTCCAGAAGGCACCTAGCTTGGCCCCTGCCTCTCTTCACCTCCAAAGAAGAGGTGGATGGGGCAAGGGAGCAGCAATGTCTGCAATATCCTTTTGTCCCCCATCTGATCTTACTTCACTGCTTAGAATCATAGAATCAGTCAGGGTTGGAAGGGACCTCAAGGATCATCTAGTTCCAACCCCCCTGCCGTGGTCCAAGGAGATGGGCTGCAGCTTAGCTGAGCTGGGGCAGCTTGGCTGAGCTGAGGCATCTCACGAGGGGTGGGGCTAGGGAAACACCTGGGCCATGAAAGTTACAGGCTGCTTCAGTTGCTGAGCAGGTACCCTCTTCCTGGTACCCTCCCACGAACAATATGGAGAAGGGTGGGAAGGGCAGAGGCTGTGAAAGGTCGGCCCATCAATGCCAGCGGCCTTGAAGGTGGTACCCTGGGAGCTGTTGGAGACACAAGGTGTTTCCCTTCACTCCGTCCAACTTCGGTGTCTCTTAGGGGGCAGACCCCAGGGCAGCCCTGCCTAGCTGCTTAGCTCGCACCCTTTTAGCCGCATGTTAATTTTGGAGGGTCCATCCGAACCGTCCCACGGCTTCGCTGGTGCCCGCTGAAGAGCCTCACCAAGAGGCAGAGCGCGGAGGAAGGTGCCTTTGTGCCTGCACGGGGAGGGGAGGGCTTGGGGGCCAGAGGAGGAGCTTGGGAGAAGTTTTGGGTTAAAAAAGCACCTTTTTTTGCTGCCAGCCGAGCCCGACGTCAGGGGCCGCTGTGCGTCGCGCCGGGGCTCCGCACGCGGCCGCCACACAAAGGCAGCAGCTCCGCGCAGCTCCGCTCCGCACTCCGCACCCCGCTCCGCACCGCACCGCAGGTGAGTGTGCATTCTCCACGGTACGCAAGGTCGGACTCCAGCTTTCCGAGCCCCTGCCGCCG